>JAJMJD010000021.1:0-191038 GCA_030568975.1 Australozyma robnettiae | reverse complement strand
TAAGGCACCTCACTAGTAATGAGGAGATCGTCAGTTCGAATCTGGCTGAAGGCATATTTTTTTGATCGTTGATTTCAAGCAAGATCTTCTAAATTTGGTATGTTGGCGCACGTTTTTGATTCTTTTTTTTCAGGTAGATGTGTGCAGTGCAGAACCATAAAAAAAGCTACATGAAATATAATAAATATAGTTCAAAATAAATACAAAGCAGCGAAAAGTACTGATGATAATAAAAAAAAAAACAAACAAAACGAGAACCAAAAAAAGAAATTAGTCTAAGATGTATATTGACGTCAGAACAGTTGATAGTGGGTACATTAGTAGGAACATGACAAGTCTTGGGCAAATGTACCTCCCAAAACGGCGAGAGTAATAACACCAGTTCGAACCTTGACCCAGGGATTATGATCCATGCACAGAAATGAGTAAAAGGAGCAGCAGGGCAGAAGTATGTTCTTTTTTTGGAAGGTAAATTACCAGAACGGGATCTACATATTAAAAAGATATATGCAGTAGACAGTAGAATGCCCAGAGCTTGGCTGGATATTAATAGAATGCGTTACCATAAATTGGGCGAGAAGGAACAGGAAAGAAAGGAAAAGGCAAGAAAGGAAAAGGAAAAAAAGACACGGAAATAAAACATAAGAATAGATTAAGATACTTTGGAGATAGTGAATATTCTTTATATATGAAGATGTTTTGGAGATGAGGATGGAAATTACAGGAGACATCAACTATAAGTAAGGATATATAGACCTGGAGAGGCTGTGGGTGGCAAGGCAGCGCCAGAGGTGGTTGCAAATGAGAATGGAAGAGACTGAAGTAGAAGGCAGATTTTCTGATTTTTATTCTCTGATTTTTATTCTCTGATTTTTATATTCTATTATTTTAAAATTGTCGTACTTTTGTCATTTCTTTGTCATTCCTTTCTTCAATATTCTCCGATCCGCTATTTTGCTCTTTCCTTGTTCAGTGTCACTAGGCGCTTTAGAATTGAAAGTGATGGAACTCAAGTTTCAATGACAACAGTGAAATAACTCAAATAATGGCGATCACTTGCCTTAAACAGAAAATAATCTAGATAAATCGCCTAGGTACATTCAATCCTTCTATTGTGTTTCTTTATATTATTCTATTCAGGTTGCCCTTCTATTCTCTCCATTTCAGATTATAGAACTCAATATTAACTGATCTTCGGACATGAAGTAAACGGTAAAACATTTAAGATTGGATCGTGTGTAAAATCAAATTAATTTCTTATTCGAAAGCAAATATGAATACATCAACCACAAGAATTATTACAAGATCTAATATTGATTCCTATCTTAGAGGCTTATAACTCTAACGACCCAACAGTTAATAGAGCCTATCTAGTCTCTTCATTTCATCATTAATATGTCCATCAGTGTTATCAGTATCAGTATCATCAGTATCAGTATTATCACTACTCTAACGATTTTAACAATCTCAAAATCTAAAACATTGAAAGCATTTAAAACACTCAAAACTCAAAGCATTCCATCACGTAAAAGAATTTTCTTCTCTCACTGGGGTCTTCGGCTTTTAGAACATCCTTCTCTTCCTCTTTCTCCCTCTATTTCTCGTTGATTTTAATTTTCTTTCTTTCGTTTTTTTTTGAATTCTTTTCTTTTCAAATCCTCCTCTCCTTTTACTTCCTATTTTTCTTTTCTCTCCCTTCTCCTTTCTTTTTCTCTCTCTTTCTGCCACTACGTCTGCAAATTATCGCTCTTCTAGGTCTGGGCACTACTGCAGACAACACCCATTCCCCATCCACACCATCCCGTAACGCTACTTTTCAACGGAGGGACCTATTAACCTGCATGTCGATCTTCTTGGCACTGTGACTTGTTGCCTTGTCCTGGTGTGCCATTTAATTATAAAGACACCACTTTCTTTCTCTCTTCCCAACTTCTCCATTGCTTCAATAAATCGGTTTTACTAACCATCTTTTCTGACGACTTTTGTCTCCCGACACCCGTACACCCTATCAAGTTTCTTGTTATCTTGATTTGCAGATAGAGCTACTGATATCGTCATTAACCAGCAAAAAAACCAAGAACTACTAAGAACCACAGGGAAACTTCAGGCAATATTTGTATTTGTTTCTTTTACCAAAAATAGAATTTATCCAATTCCAAATTGTTTTGGCTCCCACTTTAATTCACCACCCTCTTTGAATTAAATTTACTATACCCTTTCATTCATCATCCCAATGAATTCAAACTATAACTTACACCCAGTGACGTATTTAAACGCAACTAGCGAAAGGGCTCCCCATGCAGAGTTTGAGTTGGACATTGATGCTGCTTCCGATGTCAACTCTTCCCACTCGTCTGCCCACTCTGACAACTCCCCACAGGCTTCTTTCTCTTCCCAGTCGTCGGCAAACTCTCCTATTCAAAGAGATGTAAGCATGAAACTCATGACTCCAAATTCTGACTACATGGCTTCTTCAAGCAAGCAAAACCACCTCACCCAATACAGGTCGCCTGTCGGCTCATCGCGTCACTCATCTCTGCTTGCTAGCTCCGCTCTGCCAACTGAGACTGAAAAGAAACCTAAGAAAACCTACAAAAAAATCCGCGAGGAAGATTTAAAGGGCCCATTCAAGTGTCATTGGGGTGATTGTGGTATCATCTTCCAAACCCCCGAGATTTTGTATGAACACTTGTGTGACGACCATGTTGGCAGAAAATCCAGTAATAACTTGTCGCTAGTTTGTTGCTGGGACAACTGTGGTACCCGCACTGTTAAGAGAGACCATATTACCTCCCATTTGAGAGTGCATGTGCCATTGAAACCCTTCCACTGCTTCTTGTGTCCAAAGAGTTTCAAAAGACCTCAAGACTTGAAGAAACACTCGAAAGTTCACGAGGATTCTCATCAGAAAGCCTTAAAGAAATCTCAGAAGAAGATAAAGGAGGAAGAAGACGAAACCAAATTTTCTGCTTACTCCCTCTATCCCGGTCAACCTCCGCAGGAAATTCAATATCCTACCTTGGGTAATGAGATGACTCACCGTTCAGAGCTCTTCGATTCAAGTTCTGTTCTTCACCCAAATGTTGCTACTGACTTGAGAAAGAGAGGATTTGACGGTTATTCGTCTCAATCTAACATGCACGTTGTTAGCGGCATTCTCAACGACTTCAACTTTTATGGAATGCAAGAGAGCTCAAAGAGACCTAAGATCGAGCCTTCCTACAATTTGGATGTCTACAACCGCCTTGTGAATGTAGAGGAGCACTTAGGAATCAGTGCATCATCTCAACCCCCTGTTTATGGCGCACAGTCATCCAGTGCCCTCCCTAACTTCCAACTAAACCACGGTTTCAGTCAGGGCAACATATCTGAGGCTGAGAAGTTTTTCAGTAACTTATCTGCTTCCGCAGACATGCAGCTCCAAAATATGAGTTCCCAAACTTCTGTTCCAACTCAAACACCAGTACCAGCACCTCCATCCCAACTCAATTCTTCTTACTCTTATTCCCAACAACAGCTATACCCAGTGTTACCTCAATTCGTGGCGAAACCAATTGATCTGCAAGATCATTTTTTCAACAATTATAACTCCAACTATTCGTCCAATTTCCCTCAGGTGAACAGACAATTGGGAGCTATCTACCCTGGTAACGGGTATCCACTCACATCAGACTTTGGCGGAATTAGCAGCTCACAAAAGTCTGGCCAGAAGCTTAAAAAATCTTCTGAGAGTGACGCAGATGCAGATGCAGATGCAGAAGCAGAAGCAGAAGTTGCTGCTGATGAAAAGACTCAAATAACTACTGAGAACGCCTCAGCCGAAGATGATATCGCTGCTGCATTGAACACATTGTCAATAGACGAAAAGAAGCAGTTCGATTTAGAGACTGTGAAGAAGCATCGTGATATGTTGAAATTGGTTTGCGAATATTTGAGCAATCTTCTGAAGAATATGAAGGAAGAAGGTTCTAATGAGGAGACTCAAGACCTGAGTATCGAAATGACACCAAAGTCCACGTCAGCTGAAGAAGAAAGTGAGAAGAACCCGCTATATCCAACTATTACCGCTTTTTAAGGTGACAACAAAACAATCTGGCTTCGGTTAAAACCCCTCTATTCTTCTTTTAAGGGGCGTCATATGGTTAAATTCCTTTCAATTCCTGGTCTTTGTCTATTATTTTTGATTTTATTTGTATATTTCATCCGTTAAGACCATTTTGTAGATGCAGATGCCGAATATGGTACTAAACATGTCTTACGAAAGGGATGTTTCAATAGAGACAAATGCTTTTTATGTTATCTTCATCGATGCTAGACTTAGCTTGCATGTCGAAGCTTTCTATTTACAAATTATTCATTAAATACCCGTGTCAAGACACCCGATCCGATTACTTTATTACCCAAGTACAATACCAAATTCTGACCTGGAGCCATTGCTCGTTGAGGGGCCTGTAAGGAGCATGAAAAAGATTTGTTTGGAAAAATTTGGAAAGATTTGAGGGGCACTGGATCTTGCAATGAACGAAACTGGATCAGGTATTCCAGTAAAGTAGCAGTAGTCATATCGGGCACTTCACCAAACCATTCCCAAGTCAGTGCTTCTATGCTATTAGCAAACAAAGAAGGATGATTTCCACCTCTTACAATTACCAATTCATTTGTGCTGACCCTTTTCTCACTCACAAACCAGACCCCCTTATATTTTGGGTCGCCTTGTGGCATTGAAATACCCAGTTTTTGCCCAATCGTAGCATGCCACAAACCTTGATGTTGTCCCCAAACCTTGCCGTCTTCAGTTATTATATTTCCTGGGTTTGGTGGAATATACTCATCAAGAAAATGTCTAAACTTTGTATGGTCAGGACTGACGAAACACAAGCCAACGGAGTCCGGTTTCTCAGCAGTACAGAGTTTTCGAGCACGAGCCATTTCTCGAACTTGAGGTTTAGTATAGTGTCCAAGAGGCATCAATACGTTTGATAAAACCAGGCGAGGAATACTAGCCAAGTAGTAGGACTGGTCCTTATTGGCATCATAAGCTCTGATTAAGTTACACTTTCCATCGTCAGCCAACTCAACTCGGGCATAGTGGCCTGTAGCAAGCCACCAATTCTCACCCAGATTCTGGAATCTCGCCGAGAGATGTTCAACCATTTTCCCAAACTTAATGTATCTGTTGCAGCCCAAGTCTGGGTTTGGTGTTAGTCCCAGCTGGTACATATCGATCATGGGAGTGAAGACGTCCGACCAATATTCTTTTTCGAAATTCACACGCTCACAATGAATATCAAGTTGAGAACAGACTTTCCGTACGTCGTTCCATTCACCTTCAGTACATTTAGCTGTCTGGGACCAATTGGCCATATAGATGCCCCGGACGTTTTCGGGTCCGTATTTCTCGGTCAAAAGGGCCGCAGTGACTGACGAATCTACCCCTGAACTCATCGCTACAACAACCTTATCACCTGCTTTAACAGTTGACTGTGGGTACGCAAACGGCTCCGCCACTGATGGATGTGGATTGGTCTTTTGAAAGTTGCTCAGGAGTAAACGACACCCCAAATGTCGTAGCATGATAGGTATTTGATATCTTGAAGATGAAATCATAAAGAGGATGTGTTTTTGTTGAAGAACTGTGAAGATCAGCTCATCTCAAGAGAAGAGATGGAGGAACACGAGAGGTAATGGCTGCAAGGAAGATAACAGAGAACAGAGAATTGGAGAACTTTTTTGAATAAATATATTTTTTGAATTATCGTATTTTTTGCTTTTGCATATAATTGAGTATATGAATTGGGTAATGGTAATTTCTGTGACTGTTTAGTTTAGGTATGAGTTCTTAAAAGATATAGTAGAAAAAATGTTGATCTAAAATCGTTTCTTTTCGAAACATTGAATTAAAGAAATAAAATTTATTCTGTAAATATTAATGATGATAGATCTACCAGATACTAGATACTAGATACTTGTAATAATAATGGTATTACTAATACTAATTAATGTACTAATACTAACTAATGTACTGATACTAATGAATCTACTCTACACCGAAATCAGCTTTTATTCGCCGCTATGGATTTTTTTATCCAAAAGGGTTCTAATAATACACTTACCCTGGACCTACGCAGACCATGACTGGTAAACCTTGGGCTCAACAACGCTAATAGGCATATCCTCTTCTATCTGGTCCTTTTTCTGCGCAGAGTTTATATCAGTAGAAGAATCCAAGTTTGTCTTGTTGAAGTTTTCATTAACTTCCTTGATGTTGATCGGAGTCAACAAATCATCCAACAATTCCTCCAAATCAGGGTTGTCGGTTTGCTTCTTGAACTTGCTCAACTTCTCAAAGTTTAACCATCTCTCCACCAACACTTGCTTTCTTTGTAAGTTTAATAAGTTCTCAGTCTTAATTAAATCGGCCTCTAGGTGGTCAAGAAGTTTCAACTTGGCTTCGAATTTCTCTAATGTCAACTCAACAATTTGATTAATTAAGTTGGTTTGATTGAGAACACTCTCTTCAAGCTTTGCTTTTCCGTTCTGAGTGAGAAGATCTTTTCCTTGGTTGGTCTCAATCAACTTAGCAACAACCTCCTGAATGATTGTATCTTTGGCTATACCATCACCAACAATACCTGTCAGTTCTTGTTTAGCCACACTTTGAAGATATTTATCTTCAATAGGCAATTGTAAAAACCGAGTCAAACATTCTGATCTCGACTTAGTAGCAACGTGCTCGCTGATTTTGTCCCATTGTCCATTGCTGTTGATAAAGAGTGACAGTGGACTAGTATCACAATTACCGTACATCTCAACACCTTCCAAAAGCAACAAGTTTTCTTGCTGTGACCATTCCGAGTTTGATGTTGATCCTTCCATCTTTATGAAGTCGGAGGCTGTGAAGTTCAGAGGAAACAAGCCTTGCTCGTAACAGTCCTTACTGATAACCAGGGGACCAAGAGATCCACCGACCAGGATTTTGCTCTTCAAATTGTGATATCTGACGTCGGAAACATCGTTTGAAGTTTCGTTACAGTAAAATGAAACAGAGGAAATTGACTTTGTTGACTTGGAGTCATCGAAAATATTTCTAGTGATCTCCATGTTAATAGGGATCAGGTCAGTTTTAACATCGGAAGCCTCGATTTTGAGTTTTGAATTTGAGGTAGTGCCGTTAGATTCAGCAATATTAGCGATATTAGCATCATTTTCTTGCTGGAGTTCATTGGTTTCGGCATTAGAGGCGATATTAGTAGAGATTTCTTCAGGAACCAATGGGGTTAAGCCCTTTGGAGTATCTAAAGTTATCTGGAAATGGCCAGTGTATTGAGGACCTACCAAGGAAGGTTTCGTTCTTGGGTCGATTTGATAATTGATTAAACCCCATTTTTCCAAGAAACGATGGATACGGATGATGGAACCAACGTCTCCCGACAAGTTTCTTCGTACCGCAGTAACAGTTAAGTACTCAATAGGATTAATCCTGTAGGTGTTGATCATAAAGTCTCTGATGTTTTTGTATGATTGGGGAGACTTGTAGGAAGATACTGATGTAGAGCCATTTTCGGCCGGGAAGTAATCAGGAATCAGCTTCTTTTCGATAGCATGAATCTCGTTCATGTCAAACCATTTGGAGAAAGAAGGAATCACTACATGCCGCGACTGTTCTATCAAGTACATGCGGGCCTTGTCTTGGAAATCCTCTTTGACTTTCTCCAAGTCCACGGGTTCTTGGGCATTCAGTGATTTCATGTCTTCAGCAACGCCGGAGACCGGAGTCTCTTCAAGGGAGGCCACCTCTGGTTTAATCTCAGGTTCTTGAGATGCGGACATGTTGACGGTTTTCTTAAATGAGTAGTTGTGGATCTTGAATTGGGAAGTTTGGTGGTGCACGACGCGAATAACAAGACAATGAGAGAAAAGACGATATAAGACGAGACAATTTATGGAAACTTTGGAGATTTCGAGATGAGATGAAATTAGTGTTTTTTTTTGGGGAAAAATCTTTAATTGGAGATGTGAGGATGGGTGTCTGGACGGGTTCGTATGGATAGTGTCCGGATAGTATTTGGACAAAAGAAGAGAGAAGAGAGAAATAGGAGAGACTGCAAGGGAAGAATAATACAACAGTAACTTAATATAAATAAATTAATTTTTTTAAAAATCGAATTCCTGGTTTGTTTTGACCAGACTTATCTAGATCCTATTTGTAATAGTAACAGTAACAGTAACAGTGACAGCAACAGTATCTAGAAACTAGTACTAGTAACTGGAAGTAGAACAATTAACCAGTATAACCAGAAATTCTAGCAAAGAGGTAAACTTAAACATCAATAATAACAAAGGAAAAGTAAACAAAAGCAAATTAATTCATGAATTGAGTACTGGTCTCTTCTTCTCTCTGATCGTGGTTGACCACCCATTGAAGTACTCATTGGAACCATATGACAGTGAAAAGATTGAAGCAGAAGATTCTTTAAAAAGTGCCTTTAATTCTTAAACTCTTTTCAATAACATTTCCTTTCTTTCTGTCTTTTTGTTCAAGCACTCTCTTTGTTCAAGCCGTCTTTTACAGTGTTAGTATTGTTTCACCTGCCTCACCTGCTTCACCTGCTTCACCTTAAAAAACCGAGCACGACCAAAGTTTATCTCCCAAAAAAGATTAAATTCATAAAAAATAATTCCAAGAGTTTTTTAGAAACTACCAATTATTCTCTTTTTCTTTCTGCACTTTTGGTCCCGTTAAGCGATGCGCTAACCCCAGACACTACAAGTGTTTTGGTCTGAACTTTCCTACGCGTCCTAAACCATAACAAGATAAACCACATCCCGATGGCGCCGGCTGTGCTCCGAAACTCTCGGAAAAGATCTTATGTATCCGATGGTGAAACTTCTGGCTCCGACTACTTATCTGAAAGCGAGGTGTCGGATATAGCTGATGAGTTTGAAGAAGGCGCCTCAAAGGGTAGGAAGAAACTACATGGCAGTGTACTTTCCACCAATTCTGGTTCCAATTCTGGGTCTAATAATTCTAATGCTGGTTCCAACACCTCCATTTCTTCTTCTAATCCCTCTACAGTTTCTGAAAATACCCTCTTTAATGCCCTTTGTAACGAAGGCGTAGCTATAACTGACTTGGCTTTGAACTGGATCGAAACTGCAGAAGATGACTCAGAAAGTAATACAACCGAGGCTCTCACACTCATGTTCAATTTGATTCTTCGTTGCTGTGGATGCACTCACCTTGCTGAAAACCATGATTTGGCCAACTATGAGTCTGCACCAGCAACAGTTGCTGAGGTGGGCCTATTCTACAAGCGACAAAAGACTCACGAATACCCATTCATGACAAAATCAAAATCAACAAAGTTTTTTCGCCGAAACGTCACCGATTTCTTTGAATCGGTGGTAGAATTGGCTTATGAAAAGGGTCTTTTGTATAAGGATAACTCTTCTGATGGTGACTCCTCTTTAACTTCTCCAATGATGAACTCATTCCTTGCCTGGTTATTTGCCTTAAGCAATTCCGAGTTTCGTCCTTTTAGGTATGTTTCAACTTGCTTGCTCTATGCTATACAAGAGAAGTTGTGTAAGCTTGCAGCTTCCTCGACGTTATCTGTTGAAAAGCAACAACGCCAACTTGCAAATGCCCAAAGCAACACCAGCGCAAGAAATAGACAGGCACACGCCAGAAAATTATCCCTTATAACTGAAAACATTCGTGTCTCTAAAATGCAAAGAGACGCGGTCTTGGAATACATAGGTGATATATTCCAAGAAGTCTTTAATAATCGCTACCGTGATATTGATGTCCTCATACGTGCCGAGAGCTTATCAGCTTTGGCACTGTGGGCAACAATCTACGGAGAAATGTTCTTACAAGCCAATTCTTTGAGATTCTTTGGTTGGATGCTTTCTGATCCTTCTGATAGAGTCAAAAAAGAGAACCTCAAAGGTCTTCTTAAGTTGTACAAATACATCTCGGCTAAAAGACAGGTTATGCCACTCGGTTTGCGTCAATTGACTGAAAGCTTCAAATCGCAACTCATCAGCATGTTGTGGACCGATTCTTCAGCGATAAAGAGCACCCTTTTTGCCGTGTATATCGAATTAGCAAAACTTGGGCTACTTAATTTGAAGGATGAAGCCTACAAAATTTGTCTGTATGGGTATTATCTCGTCGAGAGCTCGATTAAATCTCCTTTAATCACTTCTATCAACGTGGAGTTTTGCAATTTCGTCGCGGTTGTATGTGAAATCCAAGCAACTAACGAGGTTGAAAAGTACTCTCAATTTCTCTCAACGCACGAGTCATCATTCTTTGGAGATGGCGAGGATCAGTTAGATTTGGAATCATGCTTAAGGTACAAGAGCTTAATTGAGCTATTCGACGCTTCGTACGACCATTACAGGAAAATTGAAAGGCCTAACCTATCTGTCAAGCCGCAAGTATTTTCTTACGAAAGTATGACTAAACGTCTCTTCAGTGCCATGTACACACAAGCCTTGTTCCGAGGTCAATGGGAGTCATTCTTGCGGTATATTCTCTTGGATGTGTCACTTGTTCAATTTGCTGAGATGGATGATTCAAATACGGGTAACAACACTGAGCTGGAAGAATCAAGACTCAAAGAAAAGTTGACTCTAGGTTCGAAAAAGCAGAAACACGGGGCTCTCAGCATTTTTTCTGGGATGCTTTTATCTGTTTTGACCAGAATTTCTTCAAAAAAGACTTCAGGTGAAAAAGATGTGGACGATTTGGATACTGCCCTCCCAATTCTTATCGGTCAGATCCCCAAAATCGAGAAATTTGCAAATTCGTCTACTGATTTGTACACTGTCTTTCTTAATATTTGGAACTCTCTTCTTGTGTCACTTCCCACGTCAATAACCAAGCTCTTTTCCATTCACAGCTCGACTAGCGTTTACAATTCTGTGCAAATTAACATCTTGACATTTTTTATTGAAATGGATATCGTCGACAAGGAGATGAGACTGGCTTTCGAGACTTATTTTGCTGTTATGTCTAAGAACTTGGATGTTAAAGGCTCTGGCGAGCTTACAGGTAATGGTGATAAGCTTCTGAATTCTCATATAAGCATAGAATTTGAAGATCTTTTGTCGTCTTTGGTATCAGAGGCGATTGAGGCATTGCTAATGGAGAAAGTGGAACTTAATGGCAACGAACAGACTGTTGATGAAATGACTTCCCAGCAAGGAATAATCCTTACTAGACTTCTTAAGCTACTGACGGCTGCACAAAAACTATCTCAGATAGCTAAGAGCATAAACATCAATCGTTTCATTAGTGAACCGATCCTTGAATCTCCAAATAGTCTCTTGGAAATCATGCATGTGAAATTGCTAAGCAAGATTGACATGACTGAAATTGTTTGTCACCTGCCGCAACCTTTCTCTCTTCGGATAGACGACATTTCAAATCTGTGGATCTCCGTGATTCATCTTCTTCTGTTAGCGTTTAGTTGGAGTCTTGAGGACCTCACTTACGCTAGTGGTGACAGCACTGCCGCATCCATTGATGTCAGTGTATATCTTGCTGATATTGCAGAAATTGTGCCATATCTCTGTAAGGTTTTTGCATCGATTCAAACGGCCAGAAAAGAGCTCAATGAAAGTACACCTACCCAAAATGAACTGGTTCGGAGCTTGATTAAATCTTTGGTGGAATTGGCTGCAAATTTCGGTGCAGAAATATGTGATTTGCTTGTTGCTGTGAGAACTTTTTATTCGCGTTTCAGCGGGGGCCTAGTCTTCAAGAACTTTGATCAGTTTTTTGATTCTCATTCTGAATTTAAAGCTCTCGTTCATGGCGTATTACCGGAGTACGTTCAGTCTCCTCTATTGCAAGTCTTTTTGATTAAAGAAGCGTACTTGGGCCAATACATACGCTCTTCTTTGGAGAGAGGATTTGATGAAGATGTGAATATTGATGATTATCTATTCCAAAGAGACAACGTTGTGATGCACGAAATTTTCAATGACGATCAAGAGGAAGATGAATCCGATGCTCAAGCTGAAAGCAACTCCGTCAAGCAAGCCCTGGTGGCTAGTATTACAAAATGGGACGCAGAGGAACAACTCTGTGTTTACGCATTGAAATTGATTTTATTAGAAGAAACCGCTTCTCTTCCCGAACTGTTTTCTGCTCGCTTGCGCCTTAACAAATCAGCTCTAGGAGAATTGTATGTGGAGGTTTTGAGACGAGGTAACGGTAACGAATTTCCTCAGGAGGAAGTCGAAACTACAAAGTCTCCAGGTAATGATTCTTCGGAACAAGAAGCTGAAGGTGATGATGGCTCTGATGAGGATGAAGATGCTGGAGAAGATGCTTGAGAAGATGCTATTAGTGACAATGAACATCTTGATGTCATTGACGTTAAAGACGAAGCGTAGGATCAATGACGACAGGCTATCAATCCTGATCATCGAGATCGTAAAAGATGGTTTACAATAAAAAAGCTCATGCTATGCTACTCAGAATATGTTATAGCATGTCTGAATGAGTTTGCCTAGGAGAATCTGAGCTAAGTCTTTGAGAAGTATCGTTTTCGACTCTTTGGTATCTGTTCTATTCGTCGTCTATATAGTAAAGCTTCAAACTCCATGAACATGCTATGCAGTTTAGAACGCAGACAAGAGCTCGTTTTATTTAAACCATGTCTTGTTCAAGACCAGAGAAGTAATCTTAAACATCACATTGAACTGATATTTGATACAAGCGTTAATAATATACAAATATTCGAATTAAGAATTATATGTCATTATATTCATTATTTCATATCAAATCAAGGTGAGCCTTTACTCTTAGTCACAAGACTCTTTGTTGAAGACAAAGCCATGCTGGATAACATGAGTGGAGGTGCTCGCCCCTGAGTCAGTTCAGAAGCCGAAACACTTCTAGCTCTTCCATTCAGCAATTTCCGAGTCATTAAATTTGAGGATGAGCCTGAAACCCGGTTGAGAGTACCATTTTGCTTAGTCTCGGAACACATTCCACTTCCGGACACTGTCTGATCCAAGCTCGGGAAAGAAAGTAACGTCGGGTATGTTTGTGGAGGGTTTCTTGCAGAATTCGTGTTGATCTTAGACTGCAATTTCATTTTGAGTGACGAACCAGCATCTTGTGACGGGCTTGAGCTCCGCGTGCCGCAAAGGCCCTTTGACATCTCTGCCCTGTAACTCGTACGACTTGGAGCGATCGAAGCTGTGTCCGAAATGTCTCCCTTATCCTCGCGTTGCAAGGTTTTGAAAGCCTCTGTGATTGACTTTCTGGCGAAATATGCTGAATCTTGGCGAAACACACGTATGAGGCCTGTTGTGTCACAAGTTATAATGATCTCACCACGTATTAGTTCTTCTTGTGCATCTTTATTGGAAGCTTGTGTTCCATTTTGTTCATCCAACAATGTTTTCCGCCGCAACAAGTCGGAAATAACGTCATCTGAAAACTCCAAGAGTCGTTTGGTACGCTCAGGAGCAAAGATAGCAAAATTGCATTTTGTTCTGTGAGCATGTATGGAAGAATGACTGTTGTTTTCGTTCGAAATAAAATGCTTGCTGCTAGTCTCGTCGGTGCTAAGAAGTCGTTTCAAACCAGTACTTTCTGGAATAATCTTTGAGAGTTTGGCTTGTTTTTGGGCAAGAGTATCCTTCCCATCTTCGTAAATTTCTTTTAAAGAGGCCCTAATTTTGTTGTTGATGATCGAATGGTCGTTTTTCCACACGTAAAAGTTACCATCTAAAGAACCACTTATAAAATAAGCAGAGTCATCTGTCATAGAAGCAATCACGGACAGTCCCTCGTTATGACTACCTCTGAATCTTGTCAAAAGCTTTTTCAGTTGCAAGCAAATAAGTCTGATATTTGAATCATTTGTAGTGACCAAAACGTAGGTTTTACCCAAATTTGATACCAGTTTATAAGGGGTCAGATGGTTAATAAAGGCCCTTATACCAGTGATCTTGCGGTCTTCTCGACTATGGAATGGATTGTGCACTGATCTTTCCTTGATATCAACCCTATACTCTTGACGCAAACCCTGTGTCTCTAATACATATAATGAGCCATCAAATGCACCAACAATGCAGTGGTCACCTGAGGGAGTAAATTCCAAAGCAGTTATTAATGTTCCATTGCCGAAGCTCTTTGAATATGCCACCGACCGTTCAAGGATGGACCATAATTGAACTGAATCGTCTAATGTTCCACTTAAAAAGAACCGATCATCGTTAGGATGAAACTTGACGCCAGTGACGAAATCACTGTGTTCGAATGTAGCTAAACAACCTTCTCTATCGATATTCCATAATTTTACCGTCTTGTCCATACTTCCAGAGGCCAAAAAGTTGTTTTTGCTCCAGTGAAGGCAAAGAATGGTATTTGTATGGCCCTCAAAGATCCGGGTCGGGTTCTGAAGAAATACAGGAGCCAGACGGAATAATTTCAGTTTACGGTTTCTTTTGTAAATGGGAGCATCAGCAGCTTCTTTGTTACTAAACTCGAGTTTGCTCAACGGAGACGAAATTACTTGCCACACTGTAATCCTGGTGTCTCTGCCAGCAACAGCGAGGTATTTTCCATCACGAGAAAATTCCATAACCAATATTTCTTCTCTGTTCATTGGAGAAAAGTGCAGGTTGGATTTGCTGGCGCTAGATTCGGGAATGTCAGCCTCGGAGCCCGAATCAGTATCAAGAGTAGTAGGAGGCAGACAGCGCAATTCTTGGGCAAGAAAGATATTGTTTAGTAGCTTGGGACTCTTTTTGCCCTTTCTGAGAGGTTTAAAGTACTTCGGCTGGTCAAGAGCTTCGTAAGTGAGGTTGGACCACACGGACTCTTGAGCAATGTTCTCGCTATCTGAAAACAAGGGAGAGTTTGGGAAATGGGCATATTTCTCATCAAGAGCCAGAGTATCTGAACTTGAGATGATATCAGCATCGGGGTTCAGCAATATATCGTTATCGCCATCAACATCTTGGTTATACATAAGCAGGCCACTGTCCACGTAGGTACGGTCCAATTGTGTTTTCAGTGAAAGTAAATTTAAATCTGCGGAATTGGAAAACGAGTCACCTTCCAAACTATCTGCTGTAGACAGCCAGCTTGTGTTTCCCAGAGAGTTTGAGTGTCGGCGGTGTAGCAACTTGCTAAAGAAGGAATTATGCTTGAGCAGGTCCGGTTTGATTTTCACAGAAGAAAGAGATGTTGACATTTTCTACCTAAAGAGGGGATCACCCGAAGACCAATTAGGGGTCTTTTGCTTTTCACTATGGTCTATTTTCGGTGGTAACGATGATCAGAAGGCAATTGGCAGATATCCAGATTCTCTTGCGTGTAACACCGATTGCAGCAAGGGAGCTATGAGGAATTCTTGTTGAAGGAGAAGTAAAGACGATTATCCGAAATAGGAAATTTTTCACAATTTGCAAATTTGCAAATTTCCTCTGGTTTTTAGCTATTTTCACCCGCTGAGAAAAGAATCGACGGGGTTGGTTCTGGAAAAGCTGGGCCGGCCTTGGCTAGTTCAGGTTTACTACTCGATGCATTGCTATTGATGAGACACTACACTACGGCACACCCGAAACAGCCGAGCTAGGTAAGAGGATCAGCGAAAATACTTAAATAAAGATCGGCAGACTGTTGAAACATAATCAAACTTTCCCAATTGTCGATAACGTTTTTGTTTAAAATGTTTTTTTTTTTAAAATTTGATTCTTATTCAGCTTTGGGATTCTTTCGCTTTGGTGGACCCTTCTGGTTGCAAAAACTGCCTTGTGGGACGGGGTTGCAGCCGGAGCTAGGGTCCACCAATTGTCTCACTGCTGTACATACACAATTTCGTAGGGATTTTCTTGTATATGGATCTTCTTTCCATAAACGCAAGTTTTCAGAACGGTTATGTGCCTTAAACTGTATACTCCCTTTTCTCGAGTTTACTATTTTGGCAGGTGTGCTATTTTGGGATTCTAGCTGGGTTACTATTTCAACTATTTATAATCTATCTTTGTTATCTTTCACTATTTTTGGAATCTTTTCTATTATTAAATCTTTCCAATCTTTCCAATCTTTTCTATCTTTTCTATCTTTTCTATCTTTTCAATCTTTTTTAGCTTTTCTATCTTTTCTATTATTATCTTTCGAATCTTTCCAATGTTCAAGACGGTTATGCTTGTCGCTTGAAATTTTTAATACCGAGACCATGTCTCGACAGATCCTTCGAACAATCTTTTGGTAGATCTTTTCCACGTTGCTTGTTGACTTATTGAGTCACTTCCTAAATTGGAAATGTTTTGTAGATAAGGAGATAATTGAGGTCAGACTATAGAGAAGTATAATTATACACCACAAGATGGCAGAAGGTTGCTTTAGCAACACTGTGAACAAAGTCTAGCATTACCGTGAACAAAGTCAAACACAAACTTAACTTTTTCAATCTCAACAAGTCTTATAATATTTTCAATCTCAACAAGTCTTATAGTCTTTTCAAGCTTTGTGAACATTCTTCATCACAATCTTTATAGTCTATGTAATCTTCACTATAGGTTTTTCATTATTTTCATTCATTCCGTTCTCTCCATTCTTTTCATTCTTTTCATTCTTTACATAACACCAACTTTCTTGACAAAAGCTTTCCTATATTACAAGTTTATGTCTCGCTATAGATGCACCAGTCACACAAATCATGTCCTGCTGCAGAATTTTAAAACGGTAAACCTCCCACAAAAGATGACGCAGCGACCATATCGTCTGCCTTATCGGCCTTATAAAATTACCCTGATCTCTATTTGCTGCTCCGACACTAGTCTGAGCTATTGTTCCATGCAAACTTAGGCCTTCTTCTTCTTAGACCATTCCAATCTTAAAATCAAAGAGTAGAAACCCTTTCCGTTCAACTCATCCAAAGCCCTTTGTGCCATACTCTCGCTATGGAATGTAACATATGCGAAACCCTTGGACTCTCCAGTATCTCTGTGCGTAATAAGAGTAACTCTTTGTAAAGGACCATACTTACCAAACAACTCGCCTCTGATCATATCCTCATTGACCATAGTGTTCAATTGAGATACTCTCAATGTACAAGAATCGTCTCTCTCTTCTCTTGTAGGAGCACCGGCACGCAAGTGTGCTGGGATATATTTCGTAGACTCCAGCGACTCTTTTGCTGCATCTCCAGAAGCTTCGGGGCCCAATGTATCCTTGAAAGGACACTGAAATGTCAAGTGCAGACCGGATCCACATGTTCTACATTGAAGTCTCTTGGTACCAACCAAGTTGGCCTTTTCTTGAGCACGTTCATCCTCTTCCTTCTTCTCCATCTCTTTCCAAGAGGCAGCGAGCTTCAACTCAACAATTTCTCCAAGTTGTGTGGTTCTGGTGTCTGGTCCTGGTGGCGTGTGCTTCTCCTTTCCGTATTTCAGCCAGCCTCGACGGATAGCGATCGATGGATGAACTCTCTCCTTGACTTTCACCTCTTTGATCTTCTGAGTGATCTTAACCTTCTGGCCCTTGGCGTTGAGACGGTAACTGACCACAGTTTTGGTACCATCAGAGTTAGTGGTAATTTCTGGAACGGGAACATCGTCCTCGGCATCGGCCCACGATTGGAACATGTCTGTTGCTTGTGGAGTAGTGTTGGTTGGAAAATTTTACACTCTTCTTGCGTACACTACTCTGGGTATGGAGGAGGGAAGAAATGGCGACAACAAGTTTTTTTTTGCCAAAACGATAGTCTCGTAACTTGTCAATGATGTTCTTCAAAGAATTTTTTTTTTCTTTGGTTATTTTTGTTTTTTTACTGCATTTTTTTATTAGCAGTTGGCTCGATTCCGTAATGTCCAGATGGGTATGTAATGATAGAACCCTAAAGCTGGAATAGAACCGAAAATTTTTGAAACAATTTGATTGTTGTCCAGATTAATCGAAAGAATCATCTCTTTGTTTGAAGTACCCCAGGAATATATATCTATAAAACCCATGGGTTCGTAAGCCGTAGTTCAATGTAGGGAATGAATGAACAAGACAAGAATGAGCAAGCACAGAAATCAACTATGATGAAATGATGAAATGATGAAATAAAAACTCGATTTTCACACGATATCAGCATTACAGACAATTTTGCTTTCATAATAGAGTACTCGATCTATTATATCATCATCGGAATACATCATCATCCGTTTACTGCCTCTATCAATGCTTCTCTGTTTCGAACATTAAATTGGCTAGTTCCTCACGACGATACACTTCCTCGTGCTTCCCCCAATTCTCTTTAATCACTGAGTATTCTAGCTTCATTCTCTTCAAGAACTCGACAAAAATATCCGTCTGTTTCAATGATAAGAGCTCATCTTCTTTTGACTGAATCACAAGGATATTTCTCGGTAGATGAGATAGCACCGCCTTTGACTTTGACCCTAACTCCAACGTTGGCTCCGATACGGAGCCTGGTGTAAAGCTTAGCTGAGTCGCCTGTTTATATTGTTCCTCGCTCCTAAAAGCCTCCATAACAAAATCTTTATAATCCTGGCCGTATTCAGAAATGAGCTCGGGAATATCGTAGATGCCATCCACAAAGTAGATCGTATCGAGTACCTGAAGCAGATTCGATATTATATCTGTAGATCCATCAGCATCCCCACTCAAATGTACAATCTGTTCAAAACTCAATAATTGCAATATCAAGGTAGCTCCTACAGAGTGTCCTACCAACAGAATAGAAGCAGTGGGTGTTGTTTTTTGTATAAATGAAAGACCATTAACCACATCAACCAAATGAGCTGGATGCTTAACTTCTGGAGATAAGCGGTAGTTGACTCCAATCATATTGATTCCATTTCTTCCTGCACCATTGAAATTCTCGCCAAGCTTATTTGTCAACGTTAAAAAATCATCATAGGTGTTGTTGGGGTCTCTCCATGCTCCACCATGAATAAATACAATTGTGTGTGTATTAAGAGGTGAATAACGGAAATACTTGACTGTCTGGAGACTGTGAGTTCCATAGCTTAAAATTGTCCCTGGACTGACCATTTGTTGTTTTCTTGGTGAATATGTTTTATGTATATGGGTATATTTTGTTTGATCTGGTAGAGCCTGGTGTTGCTTGGGATAAGATTGGTATATTGGGTGCAAGAATGGGTGCAAAAGGGATGAGCAATAAGTAATGAATGCTCGGAAACTACTTTTAATAAAAGAAAGATGAAATATTTTAAATGGATGAGAACTTGCCACAATTGAATGACGAGTTATTATAAAAAAAAAGTCGAGTTATCAAAAAAAGATCGAATCATCATAAAGTTACTACACAATCTTTCTCAGCGGTGCCTTATTGATTGACTAATTGATACATGTCTCTATTACATATAAAATGAATATAGTTCAAGTAATCAGACTCCATTTTGTATATTCTAAATCTTTTTTGTCTAATGTCTCAATCTCGTTTTTTTTAGGTCGTATCCTCTTATGATTTTCAGGCTAATGACCAGCATTCCTGATATTGTTATCAATTAGAAGATTTGAATGGTCATTGGTGATAATTCTGCATGAAATGAGGAAGATTCGAACACATCAAATGCGCTAAAGTATCACTGATTCGTATTGTTCGTTTGAGTTGCACTGAACACTTGATATGGTCATAAACGAAATTCCTAGAACGGATTATTAAGACTTTTGGGAGAGAAAACAAGTTTGTTTTGCACTTCTGTCTTATATTTTGTTTTAAAATGGGTCTTCTTTTGCAGGGTTTTCATATCATTTGGGTAGTCTAGTCCACGAAGGTAAAGTCACAGGGAAGAAATTTTCTAATAGCCGTTTCAAAACATGGCGTAGATACAGGTTAAAATGGGAAACGAAACGAGACCACTGGGGAATGAGCGACGATCCTTTAATAATGGGTACAATTTTTCATAAAAACAATTGGGCTATTCTGGGACTTAGTAACGAGTTGGGGATCTGTCACGCACGTAAGAGTCTCTCTCATAGTTGTCACCACGGTCACCACGGTCGTAACCACCACGGCCACCACGGCCACCTCTACCGCCGCGGAATCCACCTCTGTCGCCACCTCTGAAGCCACCTCTGTAGTCGTCTCTTCCACCACGGTAATCATCTCTGAAGCCACCACGGCCACCTCTACCTCCTCTACCTCCACGGAATCCACCATCTCTGAAGCCACCACGGCCACCACGGCCACCTCTACCTCCACGGAATCCACCATCTCTGAAGCCACCTCTTCTAACAGGAGGGACAAATGGAGTGGTGTCCACTTCAGCAGACAAAACGGCCTCTTGGAACATGGTGTCGTTCAAAGAAGTAACAGCATCTTGAAGCTCCTCGGAAGAAGCAAACTCAAGTTGACCAATAGTCTCGCCAGACTCTTCCTCACGGAAGACCTTAGCAAATGTTGGGGAGTGTCCGGACTTCTCTCTGACAAAGTCCTTAAAGTCTTGCCATGCAGTTCCCTCGGGAATCTTGGTAACACGAACACGGTACTTACCACGAGTGTCCTCCTTCTTTGGCTTAGCAAACTCAAGTTGCAATTGGGAGCCTCCAAGGTCAGAGTTCATCAAAGTGTCGAAAGCACGTTGAGCATCCTCGTGGTTCTCGAAAGTTACGAAAGCGTAACCGCGCATCACCTGGACGTCGGTAAGACGGCCGCAAGAAGCAAAGTGTTCCTCAACATCTTCTTTGGTAACCTCAAAGCCGATGGGTCTGACGAAAAGCTTGACTGGCAATTGGGACTCAGTGTTCTCAGTTGTTTGTTCTTGAACTGGGGCATCGGCTGGGGCATCAGATGGGGTGTTTTGTACTGGAGCATCACCGAACTCTTCGGCTGGTGGGGTGACGTTGTCTGACATAGTTAATGAATAGGGATGTAGTTGTGATTTTTTATTATTGAAACATTATATGGATAATGAGAAGGGCCATGTGTGTGGCGCACGACCCATTGAATGGGGTCTTGTATACCTCATCTTGAAATTAATATGAGGGCAAGACTGACGAAATCTAAAAATTGATAGCGGCAGTTCTTGGTCAATTAGATTTGAAGAGTTTTGTTTGAGAAAATGCTTTGATTTAAAGTGAAAACATTTTAAATCGTTTTACTTTTAGGAATATTTCCTTTGAGCGAAATAATACATTGCATTGCTAATGGCAAAAAAAATTGAGTGGTACGGGAATCGAACCCATGTCTGCTGCTTGGAAGGCAGCAATGCTAACCATTACACCAACCACCCGACTTGTTGTGAAATGGACATTTGAGTTAAACAACAAGGCTTTGTCCATATAAATAACACTATTTCGTTATTCTCGGACTTTTGAATTTTATTATTTATTTACAGAATTTTTCCAGAAATTCAACTAAAATTAAAGAAAATATGCAGACATGGGCGCTTTTAATGAAGTGTATATTAAACCATGGTAGATGTCGTTAAACAATAGTTGGGCAAACGCCTATTAAAAATCTGGGAAATCCTGAGCCCTGTGAATTATGTAGTTTCCTCTTAGTGACCGCTTTCCTTGTGTATTGCAACACCTCTGTGTAAGGGTCGAAGAGAAGAGATATCGTCACACAGCGGAGAAACAGTCGATAGATAGTGGAGTATCTGTGGTCTGGGTGGAAAATATGAGGAATATTTCCGAGAATTTTCCTTGACAGAACACATAATATCGTATCTTAGATAAGTAATAGAGTTATCAATCAATAGTCCAACAATGTTAGACCTTAGCCTTCAGACCTGTTATCTGCCACCTTTTGTTTATCTGCCAAAAAAAATTTCTTTGAGAATAACGCATAGCATAAAAATGAGATATCTTCCAAATATTTAAAGCAAAACTGAAGAGTCGCCCTTGGCTAAATCCTTCACCTTTAAGTGCTCCAAGTTATGCAATAAAACTAATGCTATATAGAAACATAACATTTGTATCTGTTTATATGAAGTGAAAGCTTGTAGATGGAGCCAATATCTTTAAAATGTTTGAATTATATTTGAATAAATAAAAAAAATCGATTATTCGTCTAAGATTTGCTGTTTTGTTAGTGGTAGTTGATGACTGTGGTATTTTAAAAACCCTTATTCAATCAGGACTCTCGTTATTCTTTCAGCAAAACCATGTTAACAAAGCAGTTTATTTTCCATAGAGAATCAGCAAATCAGATTATTATTTAAGTGTTTTGATTGGTTTCATTTTTTTAGGAGTATTATCAGTTGTTCATGATTTGAGTGAAGCGTGAAGCTCGTAAGTTCTTTTCCCTTCCATTAAATATCTTCCCAGACCGAACTGGAAAAGTTTCTAACGTTTACTTCATTCCATGGAAGATTTGATCAATTTAGGATTATTACCGAAGAAAAGAATAAAGACATGAATAGACTGGAGGTTATGATCTCTTGACCACAGTTGGGAAGCGTAGATTGTATTAACAATCGAAACATGATAACAGTTTTCCAAAAATAAAACAAAAAGATTTTTAGCACCACAATTTCAAACATGATCTTCCACTGCATTACTCAGTGTAGCTCTAAATGGCTCTAAGTGGCTATGAGTAGTAAGAGCGTATATACTCAAGATTCAATATCCGTCGAAAGGAAAGTATCTTTAAGAAACAAAAAAAGTTGTCGCTTAATAGTTTGACATCTACATTCCAATTTCTACCGGACAACTATGTTAGTCTTACAGAAGATTCAGAGCCCCAGAACAGAAAATTCCCAACTCAAAGAGTTTTTCTCGTTAGCTAGCCATATCTTGTTCGAATGGGATTCAAATATGAAGTTTTCTACATCATGTAGCTGGCGTATAAATGTTGCCAAAAAGCTCTGGTTCGAGTACAATCACTATCGCATGAAATTCCAAATTCTATTGGATTAAGTAGTTGAATTACTGGTTTGGAAGTTTGTTATTTTGCCCTAAACATAGATCGTTTAGAAATTTACAAGATGCAACCATTCTAGGTTGCTCTGCTAATTTAGATTAGAAGGATGAAAGACTCATTAAACCAGAGATGGTATATCAGAATTAGAAAATGCCAGCTTATCTAGTTTTGAATCTTTTTCAAACTTCGAGAAAAACTAGATACTCGTGGAGGTCATACAAAAAAGAATATGTCTCTTATATAAAAGGGAAACAATATAAAGTAATACACAAATGAAGACATGATTAAGATGAATATAATAATGTCAAAGATTTTACACACATCGATCGGGCGTGTGGTCTAGTGGTATGATTCTCGCTTTGGGTAACAGTTATTTCATCTAACTAAACTTGCGAGAGGCCCTGGGTTCAATTCCCAGCTCGCCCCTTTCTTTTTTCCTCACATTTATTTTTGAATTTGCACCTTACTTATTAATTTATGTTTTCGTTTTTGATAAAGGTTTCTTTTAAAATGGTTTACATACTTTAATTCGCTTATTTAATCAATCCTCAAGAAGTGAGTACTGGTGAAGTAAAATACAATCGCCTCCTCTTTCAGGGTCAAGACCATAGGTGTAGAAATATCCCTCGGCAGTAACAACATTTATATGGAGTAAATTCAACGGGAGTATCTCCTTTCCTGAAGAGTTCGATCCCGATGAGAGCACGGGACGAAGAAGTGTCTCCTGCGAATCTTTCGTGGCCAAGTGTGCTACCGAAAGACTTTCGGTGTAGATCTCATTATCTAGCATGGCGATTGACTTGACCTCTTTGCCGACACTTTGAATTTTCAAAGACGCAAAATGTCTTGTTGGCTCCAAAATTGATGAGAATCGAGAAGGCAACAAGTCTCCCATTTTCTGGGCAGCTCTACGACCCAAGGTTTGTGACGAGCGACGAATTATCCGGGCCATCGACAAACGTGTTTGGTCCACAATGGGTTCGGAGCGTTCTTTGAATTCATCATTTGCGCTGATCCCAGACATGCCTGATGTAACACTGTTGTTTGATGCTACAGAACTTTGAGACAACTTCCGTTGTTTGATGGGCACATTGCTAGCACCATCATCACTATCGCCACCTTCTTCATCACCGTCATCGACTTCGTCTTCTTCATCTTCATCGACATCGTCGTCTTCGTCGTCTTTGTCGCTATCATCATCGTCGTCAGCCATCTCGTCGCCGTTATCCATTCCATCACCCTGGCGTTGGTCAACAGTTTCCTCTACAATAGTCTCATAACCTGCAGATTTTTTTGCCTTTGCCTCCCGCTTTTGGCGCTGCTTATATGCTAATAGTTCCTCTTCCCCTAAGCGGAAAATGTGGACAGTTCCACTAGAGCTTGTAGCAACGACATACCTGTTGTCCGAGCTAAACATCAACGAGTAGATTTTGGTTGGATAAGTACCACGGCGGAATTGATATAATTTCACACCTGTTTGCACATTGAACACTCTGACAATAGTTCCCTTATCAGATGCAGTGGCTAAGAGTGATCCATCATTAGACAAAGACATAGCTGACAAGGCAGCTTTATGGGCCTCGACAACGGAAAGTGGCTGGAGAGAAATGAGGTCAAAGATAATAGCATCTCCGACACGGTTGGGAGCATTGCTTACGGATTGAATATTATTCTGAGCAGAGTTCGAGCCCCCATTGGTGTTGATACCATTAACAAGAAGCGACTCATGAGTGATTGTTTTAGGTGGAGAAGGATATGCCAAAAGGCTCAAACCATCATCGTCTGTACTATTAGAGAGTGCGCATAGGCGGTTTGTATTGGGCGACGTCTCAATGGTATGGAGTAAGGTCATGCTGGCAATATCATAGATATAGATTTGGGACTCCAATAAAACCACCAAACGCTTCGAACTGAGCCTCACCAGGAGGATTGTAGAAGGAAAAATGAGATCGCAGATTGTAGCCTGACGGTTTGAATTCATGATTTTCAATTTACGAGGCAGAGCACCTGGCTCTTCCCCTAATGCAACCACAGCCAACAATGAAGTCTTATAAAGCATTTCCACAATGCCAATGGCTTCACCCAGATCCAGCAGAAATCTCTTACTAATGTCGGATTTACACGAGTAAATTCGGTACCCGTTGTTTACCCCTAGAGCTACACAGGAGGCATCTTGGTTGAAGGTGATATAGTTGACGGTGTTGTCCAGAGTAGCGGCTGACCCGTCGGCATATTCGGCATCTGAGCCATCTTCAGACAATTGTGGCATATATGCAGTGTTTCCGATCTGTCTTTTCAACATTGACCTCGTTGGTTTGGAAAGAGTTGAGTAGTAGTTTAATTGCAGACAATCCTCTAATTTTCCGGGGTAAATAGGAAAATAACATCAAAAATTTGATAGTTTTTCTTTATTTCTGATGAATTTGGAAGATTCATTTTCTTCACTGATTACATTATTCTTTTTTATAGTTTTTCCGACTTTCTTTCCACTCTGTGATCGATCAGGTTTGATAGGAGCCCATTTCAAGACAGAAAGTCACAATTCGACACAAGGTCAAGAGATGAGGATAAAAATTTCTCGGAGAACATCTCATATGTTTCCGGGAAAAAGGAAGATATTTTTTCTGTAAATTCATCCCAATAATCGTTGGTTTGTTTGGAAACTGTTCTGGATTCTCTTTCCCTTGTATCTTGACATGAAATCTCCGGCCAGAATTGGGTACGTTCTCTTCTGTGATATTTTTCTGTAATATGTTTCAACTGCATCTGAATCACGAGATGTAATCGCGAACTAAAATTGTTTTTTTCGGCCTGCCAGTTCACCGTTTTCTAGAAACCATTCCGGCTCAATGTGTCGGCAATGTCAAGATAAAGAGCAATGGGGTTGAAAGTCTGTTGCTCAACAAATGGGATTTTGAATGTGTTTGTCCAGTTTATCAAATCCAAGTGATCGACATTGTCCAAGGTACCCAGATACTTTCCCCATCTCGCCAGCGAGACACTAACCATGCCATCGTTCTCCACGAAGAGGCCATCATTTTCCATAATTGTTTTCTTAATAATCTCATACGTCACTTTAAACAATTTTAATCCATCTGGATTCATCAGCGCACCAAATGAGAAGTAACCCACCCGAGGGTCGTTCCTCACTTCCTTATTGAAACCTGTCAAGTACTTGGTCGTCAATTGAGAAATGGCCACGGGACAGATTTTCGAAAGAAAATCATCGTTCTCAACTATACTAACTACAAAGTCTGCCACCTCGGATCCGTGATGAGGTGTGCCTATGGTTGTTAGACTAACAACTTGATATGGAGACTTGGACGTCTGGATCTTGGAAATAAGATACCGAGCATCAAGGCCGCCCATTGAATGACCGACCAAATTGATTTTTATTCGTTCACCTGGCTTCTTTCCAGGGTAATTGTTACATTTTTCAGTAAGTAGTATGTCCAACAGCTTAGCACGATCCATTATAGAATCGAACGGGGGTACTTTGGCAGTAATGACGTCAGCACCAACTTTATTTAAAGCTTCTTCAATTCCATACCAATAATTGACCATCAAAGACGAACTTTTGACCTTTTCTGTGACCTCATCTGTGACTTTAGTCAAGTTCTCATCAGGGTTCAGGTCACCTTTCTTGACACTGTCCTTGATTTGGGGCAATTGCATAAGAATAAGGGAATCAAATCCAGAAAGTCCATGACATAGCACAATGGGATATTTTGGGGGCGTGTAGCTATCTCGAAGATTCACGTACTTGTCTTTAATTAGCATGAGATCTTCAGGTTTCGTCATGGGCGGTACTTCGTCAGACGTCGGGGCAACAAAATTCCGAAACAGGAAATATGCCGAAGAAGCGAAGGCCGGAATTATAGCGGCCATTCGTGGATGACGGTAGAAAGCCATCTCTGAAGGATAGTAGTAGCAACCAGTAGTAGATAGGTCCTGTATCACAGTATTATTGTAATTACCGAAACGCCGAAATGATGAGCTTTTGAGAATTGACTGTGATTGTAACCAAAAAGATAATAGGAAAAAAAAACAAACGAAAACTAATTTTATTTTTCTTCTATTTTAGATCTCAACTTGATTTCTTTTAATTTGATCCATTTCAATTGGACACTTTTCTTCTCTTAATGTGTATTAGTTTTATTGCTTGCTAATTGAACAGTCCCGATGGCTGCAAATTCATAGAAAAAAAGAGGTTTTATCCATCAAAACACAACACTTTTTTTTTGTCAAAAGACAGATAAATTGAAAACAAAAAGAATTTTTCGTTCCAGACTTATGGAGAAGATTTTACTTTGCCGGCTAAAGATTTTGCTCAAAGAAGATGGGCGTTGGCCTTTAACCACTCAATATAGCGGTTGACCATTTCATCAGTAATGTCATGGATGGCACCTTTTTCATAGAACACAGCAGATTCAGAACTCGTGTTCAAATAGAGATCTACCCATAAGTTAGAAAGACGAGGAGGAACGATTGGGTCGTTATCGAAGAACGTAGCAAACATCAAAATCTTCTCGGAGGGAAAATTCTCGAAAATCTGAACATCCTCTTGACTGATGCGGCGATGCAACGCTTCGGGATACAATTTTTTCTCCTTTTCGTCCAAGTCCAACTCAGCATAGTTACTGTAGAAGTATTTCTTATCAAAATTGGCAGTATTCTTCAACCGGTTGTAAAGAAGACTGGTCATATCAGCACTACCAACATTTGGATTGATAGCAGAAACGAGTTCCGGGTATCTACTGGCAAATCGGATGGCTACATGTCCTCCAACCGAGTACCCGGAAAGAATGTTGTGGTAACGGATTGTAACATTCTCTTCCTTCAAATTGGCACCCATATGTGCATCAAGATCGAGGTATCCGGGCAAAAAGTCCATGATAAGCTTAACATCGTGAATTGTCAGATCAATACAACTGATCATATCCAATCCATGGGTCAGGTTTCCCTCATTCCAAACAGTATTGGCCCTTTGGTTTACCATTCTTTCACCATGGTTTGCAATATCAAAAGTCACGGCAATTAATGGAACCTTAGCATCTTTGGAGTACTCTGTGACGATCTTCTCACCAACAGCTTCAGTATACGTATAATTGCCCTCTCTATGGTGGATCAAGTACAATACATTAATGGGGATTTCAGCAGCTTTGGGGTCATGATTAAACAGTTCTACATAAGCAGCAAGACCGGAAGTGTTGTACACATATACTTTGATACTTCCAATGAAAAGTTCTTTTTTATCGAGTGTTTGTAAATAGTCCAATTTCAACATGGTTTGTTTTGAATGTTTACTTGAAGGAATAAAGTGGGATAGTTGAATTGACGTGGGTTGGTTAAATTAATGTTGGTTGGTTAAATATATGTGGGGAGATGCAATTAATGTGGGGTGGAGATGGAGGTAACTAATATGTGAAAGGAAAGAACCGACGTTTTGATTTTAATAATAATGAATTTGATTTTCAAATAATAAATTGGATTAAAATAAAATGATTTTGATTAGAAGGGTGTATTTAAATTAGTCTGGATTGGATTGGACTGGACCGGACTGGACTGGATTTGACTGGACTGTTTCAGATGAATTGACTTGAATTCGATTTAATTGAATGAATTAAAGTAATTCTTTGAAATCTTTTTTCAATAATACTCTTTGGCTATGAATTTGGCCTATGGCTTCATCTCCTCTAGTTGTACATTGTCTAGACTTGAATGGATCAGTAGAAAGCGACGAAGAAATCATATGTAGATGAGTATATATGACGAGATCAAAAGAGGAGAAAGTCCCATCATGCTTTAATATATGTTTAATTCTGTTTACTGCAATGTCATAATGATCTTCTGACATTGCTGCATAAGTATGTTACTATGAATCTCTACTTCTTTCTATATCCAATCCTGATATTCCGAGGTCAACTTCCTGTAGGCGACTTCTGGTTGCCTGTTTCCTAAATGGGAACATCACATAGGGATATGAAGACCACCGTCAGAAACGTTTGATTCTTTGAAGCTGTAGTTCAAGCATAGATGTAGGTAAACGTGAGTGAAGGTGAGTGAAGGTGAAAGAAGCCAGAAATGAATACAACAAAATTAAGAGTACGGCAAAATCACAAAAAATTATGAAAAATGGCCTTTTACAAAAACACTTTCTCTATTATTTATCCGATTCATTGATCTTATTCCGATTCATAACTTAAGATAGAAAGCATAACAACCAGTAATGAAAGAATACAAGCAATCTTAGCAATCAAAGAAAATAATTTAAGATAATCATCAATAACTCCTCATCTTTTTTCCCTCTTTTCTTTTCTCTTTGCTCCTCATTTCTCATCAGTTGACAAGTCGACGAGTATTTGGTCTGGCAGATCTAAAGTCAACAGAAAACATTCATAAACAACAATAAAAGCAAAAATATCGCCTCTTACAAATTTTGGAACCAACAATGACCGAAAAAAAAACCACCATACTCCTGTTCCGCCACATATCCAACACCGTTAAAGAAACAATCGGAAATTTTGACGTAGACGCATTGATTAGAAACGTTGAGCTAGATGTGTCCACAGCCCTTGGCCAAGGCATGGATGTTGCCCTGAAAAAAATTTCTGGAATTACCAAAAGGTTCTTGACAAAGTAATTTCTTGGTACTCCTTGGGCCCAGCCAGTTAACTGGTAGTTACTTATACTAGCACCTACTTTTATAGGCGGCTGTAAAGGGCCTTTTTTTGCCGTTTCGGCAACAATTCTAATATAAGATTTGCAATTAGCTAAGACTCAAAGTACACTTGGATTCAACCGGATATAGCAATAAGATTGCAACCTGTGCGGTATGGGATTAGCTTCGTTTCTGTTTTAGTATAGTATTGTGTAGTATTGTCCTGTTTAGTTTTATAGTTTAGTTTAGTTTAGGTCCTCTAATATAGTTCAGTTTATAATTACATTCATTATGATAAAATCTTGATATAATTTGTTAGGCGTTTGAATCTTTTAGTTAAACTTTTTTCCAAAGCTGACTTGACCCCAGATTCATCAGTAATATCTTCAAAACACCCACCCAAACTATTCATTTTCCAAAACTCTAAATTTATGTTCCGAACAAAACTAAAAAAAATATTGAAAATCTTAATCATCTGCTTAATCCTTATTATTGTCGATCCTTGTAGCAACGAGCAATTGAAAACTAGGCTACTCGGTAAGTTAAAAAAACTGTGCAACTTCAGAACTAAACACGCCATTTATAACCCAACAGAAAAGTAACATCTACTCAAAACTTCCAAAGTTAGAATAATTTCCTATACAAGAAGAATCTCACTTTCACAGGAACAAGAATAACTTACTCCACTTATGGTTCACATGCTTAGTATCCTGCAGAAAGAACGCCGCATATGTATATAAGCTGGAGAGATCCTCTTATTCAAAAGTGTGGAATTTATACCAGTACCCCTTATTTCGGTAATCAAACTTCTCAATTCTGTTATTTTGTAACCACATAAAATGCCCGTTTCTAATGGCAAGTCTGTGACTCACGAAAACACCACCAAGAAACGCAAAACAGACACTTCAGCCGTCCAAGACACAAGCGATGTGTTGAAGTATACTCCGATTAAAGAGATTCCTTCAATTGTCGAACGTTTGAACAATTCATTCCATGAAGACAGAAAGACTCACCTGTTACAGTTCCGTTTGAACCAATTAAGAAATATCTACTTTGCCCTCAAAGACAATAAGGAACAAATCTGCGATGCATTGTATAAGGACTTCAAAAGGTCTCATTCCGAGACAATGAATTTGGAATATTACGTAGTATTGAGTCACTTGATCCATACCATGTCTCATTTGCACAAGTGGGCTGCACCTGAGAAGGTGACTGATCTTCCCATCTCCATGGCAAGTAACCCAGTGTACATTGAACGGATTCCATTCGGCACAGTATTAGTGATTTCTCCATTCAATTACCCTCTCCTTTTAGCCATTGACTCTATAGTGGCAGCTATTTCTGCCGGAAATTGTGTCGTGTTGAAGCCTACTGAGCTTACACCTCACTTTTCACAGCTTATCACGGATATTCTTACAAGGGCTTTAGACCCAAATACCTTTGCAGTTATAAATGGTGCAATTGAAGAAACTACGACTCTTTTGGACCAAACTTTCGATAAGATTATGTACACCGGGTCCACCCAGGTTGGAACCATTATCGCCAAAAAGGCTGCTGAAACACTTACCCCGGTATTATTGGAATTGGGCGGTAAATCTCCGGCATTTGTGCTTGAAGATGTCAAGGATTCTGATTTGGATGTAATTGCAAAGAGAATTGTATGGGGTCGCTACACGAATTCTGGACAGACATGCGTAGCCATTGATTACGTATTGGCTCATGAAAAAGTGAAGGACAAGTTGGTGGCCAAGATTTCAAAGGTGATTAAAGATGAATTCTACGACGGAATCACGCTGGATACTACTGGATACACTCACATTATCCACAAGAGAGCGTTTAATACTATTAAGAAAATGATTGAATCATCAAATGGTGATATTGTTGTCGGAGGGGAGGTAGATGAGAGTTCAAACTTTATTTCACCCACTCTTATTGACAATGTCACATGGGAAGACTCCACGATGCGGCAGGAGATTTTTGGGCCCGTGCTTCCTATTCTCAGCTACTCTGATCTCAACCAAGCAGTGAGAGAAGTAGTGAAACACCACGACACGCCTTTGGCTCTGTATATTTTCACTTCAGGATACACTCTGAGGAAAAAGAACCCACAGGTGGACTTGATAAGAACAGGTATTCGTTCGGGAGGAACTATGGTCAATGATTCGATCCTCCAAGTGTCCCTTCTGAATGCACCTTTCGGGGGAATTGGTATGTCGGGACAAGGAGCTTACCATGGCTACTACTCGTTTCGTTCCTTCTCCCATGAACGTACTACGATAGAGCTGAGTCTCTTGATGGACTTTGCATTGAAGTTTAGATACCCACCAGCATCAGAGAAGAAAGATGCTGCTGTGCAAGCAGCAGTGGAATCATACAATGGAGCAGTGTGGTTTTCCCGTTCAGGAAATGTCGCCATCGGAGGTCCAAATCCTTTGTGGTCTCTTTGGCATTCTTCTGTTGGTATAGCAGGATTGGTGTACAAGGCATTGGGGGCATTGTAGGGACATGATAACTAACGTTAAATTTATGAATTTTAATTTTATGACAACTGATCGATTTTAATGTAATTTTTTTATTAATTGTATTCATCAGATTGTCAAAAGACAAGACAAAGGGACAAGACATAGGGACAAGGACAAAGGAAGTTTTCAAAAACAATATCAAACAAACAAAAACGAAAACAAAAACAAAAAAACAAATACACAAACAAACACGCTTTCATGATTTTCTTCAAGGATTCAGACTGAAAATTCCCTTCCGAATATGGCTAATCGCTATATTGTACACCCTCCACATAATCATCTACACCCCCCAACTACTTTCCAAAACCATAGAAAAGCAACCAGAATGACCATTTCCCTTAAAATCAAAAACGCTGGAAAGGTGTATGATATAGAAATCGAAGAATCGGCCACAGGAGCCGATTTCAAACAGCAAATCTTCGAAAAAACCCGTATTCCAGCAGCTCGTCAGAAGGTCGTAATGAAGGGTGGCAAATTGACCGACGACGCGATAATTTCGACATTCAAAATCAACAGCAAAATCCCAATTATGGTTTTGGGCTCTCCCGATGAAGATGCCATTGTTCCCGTAGCACGTCCTGTTTTCATTGAGGACTTGAACCAAGATCAACTTGTGGTAGTTTCCCAAGATCCTTCTGGATTGATGAACTTGGGGAACACGTGCTACCTCAACTCATCTTTACAGGCTCTTTTCCAAGTCAAAGATCTTGCTTCGAAGGTTGAGGAGGCCAGCCAATCACAAGATGCCTTAGTCAGATCTTTGAGTACCACCTTCAAAAGTATGTCCAAGAGACAGGAGAACATTAACCCAGCAATGCTACTTCTTCAACTCCGGAAGAGATTTCCTCAGTTTGCCGAACAAACACACGGAATGTACTCCCAACAAGATGCCGAAGAGGCATACTCTCAGTTGCTCCGAGTATTAGCAGAGGAGCTTGACTTGAGTGACTTGTTCACTGTAGGATACAAGACCAAGACCAAGTGCTTGGCTGGAGTAGACGACGAAGTAAAAGAGTCTTCAGAAGCAGAATTGAAGCTCAATTGTCACATTGACATCAATACTAACTTCTTGCGTGACGGAATCTTGAAGAGCTTAAAGGATACCTTTGAGAAACACAACGACACATTGGGCTGTAATGCTACATACGAAACAACGCGTACAATCACCCGCTTACCTAAGTACTTGACAGTGCACTTCATGCGGTTTTTCTGGCGTGACGACACAAAATTGAAGTCCAAGATCTTGCGTAAGGTGCAATTTCCATTCGAGTTGGACCTAGCCGAGATGCTTGACGACTCCGTTAAGAAAGACAAGATTGAGATCAGAGACAAATTGCATAAGATTGAGAAGGACAATGAGGAACTCATCCGCGACTTCAAGAAGGCTAAAAAGGATACTTCGATGACTCCTCAGCAAATACAGGAGGAAGACGAACTTAAAGTCGCATCAATCAAGTCCAAGTTCCAAGACGATTTTGCCGACATTCTTCCCGACAATTTCCTGTTAGGCAGTGCTACAGAGAATCCTTCTTCAGTGTACGATTTAACAGCAATCATTACCCATCAGGGTATCTCTGCCGATCTGGGCCATTACCAGGCGTTTGTAAGAGATGAAAAATCGTTGGATGGAGACCTATGGTGGAAGTTTAACGATAACAAGGTGAGCACAACCAACAGAGAAAAGATCGAGATGCTTGCTGGAGGTGGCGAGGCCGATTCTGCATTGATTCTTATGTATAAGGCCAAGGGGATGTAAATTAGAATATGAAGAAAAAAGAAAAACGCCAACAACTATCTTATACAACACCTACTTATATCATTCACATCCATACACCATTCACATCCATAAATCATTCAAATCCATACATCATTCTATATACTAGGAAGTGATTTTAAAGACTGTGGACCAACTTCTTGAACTCTTCAACCTCATCCCAACAGTTCAAAGGCTTTCCAGCATTGTCCTTCAAACACTGGAAAACAGTTTGCTTAGACTTTAGCACGGCTTCAGGCAACTCGAGCTTTACTTTCTTAGCACTATCTTGCAACGACTTTGTGAGTGCACCGATCTTATCATTGGATGACGAAACGGACAATTTAGAACCGTCCTCCTTCAAGAGAGAATCCGAAACAGTTGTTCTGAATTTTTCTATGGCGCCAGCTTCAATTTTGGCTAATTCCTTTGCCACCCGCTCTTGGATGTAGCTCTCAGTGTACTGAGCTCTGGTGTAGTCAGATTCCAGACTGTTTTCCAAATGGGCCAAAAACGAGGCACTCATTTCGACAGGCACTGCGGGAGTAAAAACCTTAGCCTCAGGTTTAGATGCAGACGATCCCATTGTGATAGTAAGAGTTTTTTTGTTGTTGGGTGGGTTAGTTGTCAGTAGAGACTAATGTAGTTGAGAGACCTATGTAGTTGAAGGTGTAGTGAGACAGGACCACCAGTGGGGGATGTCAAGAAAAGAAGGAGGGGACGTAATTAAGCGCGAAACGGTTCTCGTAAAAAAGAAATTAAGTTCGTAAATTCCAAAACGGGTCTCGTAAAATTCCAAATAGGCTCCGTAAATGTTTCCCCCCGCTGACTCAATTTAACCATGTTTCCATTTTTCTTCAGTCCTCCATTGGTTGGGGTGTGCACCCAGCGATTCATCCCGACTCCAGGAACAGGTGAAAAACACCTTATCCCTCCACAAAGAAGAGACACACGTAATCGCTCATCAACTTCTTTCAGCAAAACGAAATTTCGAAAATGGCCGTTCACTACCAACAACCTTCTAACTTCGACAAATTCAAAATGGGTGCTATCATGGGAGGCACTGTCGGTGTCTGTGTGGGTGTCTTGTTTGGAGGGTTTTCCATCTTCCAACATGGTGCTGGTCCCAACGGTGTCATGAGAACTTTGGGAAACTATATCATGGGTTCTGCTGCCACTTTCACATTGTTTATGTCTATTGGTTCTGTGATCCGTTCTGACTCTGAGTACCTCAGTTACCAGAGGGCCATGATCCACAGCCAGAAACAGAGAATGAGAGAACTTTATGGTTTGAACTAAATGAGTCGATTTTGCTGGGGATTTGTTTCACAATCGTGTATATATGAAATGAGAATTTATGATCAACTGAGGATTGTAGACATGGGTGGTAGTTTGGTTGAGGATGAAAACTTATCTGGCGGTGAAAAGTGAAAGGTTTGTTGTAAATATAATATCACTTTGATCTTATGCATTTTTTGTTTTGTTTTGAATTTGTTTTGCGATTGGTGTCTGCTCTGGAGTCTGTCTTGGTGTAGCGTTGCTTTGTTGTAGAAAAGATCGACCCTTCTTGCAATTGTGAATCAGTTCCTTGACTATTTTACTGCCTTTTCACTGCTTTCGTTACCTTTGTAAGGCCTTTGATGCTATTCTTAAAACCTGTTCTTCAAATGAAACAATCACCGGAAATTTAAAACAGGCTTAATACTATTAAGATCATAAACATACGTGAGTCCAAATTCTGGGACTTTGTACTGATCATTATCAAGAGTCTCAGCTAGTTCAAGAAGCTTGTTCTTTGGCTCAAGTATAGGCTCCGAACTCAACTTGAAAGTGCCGAAATGAATGCCGAAAATCATCGAAGACCCAACCTGTGATGCAACTTCGATACTCTCTTGAGGAGAAATGTGCCTTGGGCTTTGATGCCAAGAGGGACAGTATTGTCCTATTGGAAGAAGCAGTAGCTTAATCGGTCCAAAACGTTCGCCAATCACATCAAACAAGTCCTTACAGTAGCCGGTGTCACCGACATGATACAACAATGATTCACCATTGCGTCGAAGAATGAATGAGCCCCAGAGAGATCGATTTGAGTCTACCACATGACGTCCGGACCAATGCATCGAAGGAACACACAGAATCTCATAGTTTTGAGGTAAGGGGTTCTTTGAGCGTCCCTCAATGAAAGTGTTGAGTGAAATGGTATCCCACCAGTCCATTTCAACTACGTTATATATGCCCTTTCTTCCTAGAGTAGATTTAAGACCCAATGGCACAAACCAGGTAGCAGAGTTGCCGATCTCCTTGACTGCATCAAGATCCAAGTGATCAGGATGATTATGAGATACCAAAACTACATCGATATGATCACCTGTAGCCTCTTTAACGTCTTGGACCGACATGGGAGACTTGACCAAGCGTTTGGGTCCAATGTTCTTTGATAAGAGATGATCACTGAAGATAGGATCAGTCAAGATGTTTATACCACCGACTTGAACGAGACAGCACGATTGCCCAAGCCAAGTAAAGAGCATTTGATCTTCAACAGGAGTGTAATCTTCAACATTACCTTTTCTGAAACTCTTACCCTCCCTCATCGGCGTGTAATTGCCAGTGATCATACACCGACGAAGCAATAAACTATTTTCCCGCATTAGCTCACAATTGGGACGAAATGTTTTTAGAAGATCTCCGACTTCTGCAAAGTCTCCCTCTGGCGTTGGAAACTTGTCATGAATCTCGATCTTATTGGCGTAGAAGCTCTCAGCAAATTCCACTACTCGGACGAGAAGAAACTCAAAAGCTGTCTGTGGGCGATACTCCTCGAAAGGATTGACAAAAAAGTTATTGACTATGGCCGACTTGAAACGATCTTCTTTTAGATCTTTATGATCTCTAAGGTCTTGAACTTTTGGATCGGCCTGTGTCCGTTCAATACCAGCAATACGGTTTTTGATAAGAACTTTGGTTCTAAAATGCATATACGCTTCGAACGAGGAGTATGATACAAGACATATCGTTCCGATTTTGGCTTTTTTGGAGAGTCCACGGAAGAAGTTCATGGAGCAATGGGGAAGTGGGTGCAAACAGGGTGCAAACAGGAATTGAGGTAGGGTACGAGTTGAGGGAAAGATAAAAGAAATTGGATGAAAGGTAAACATTGCGGGGTGAGATAGTAAACATTAAAGAAAATGGAGAAGATTTTTAAAATTTTGGATCTTGGATTTGAAATTTGGAAGTCGAAAATGGGGTCTTTCCAATTCTTCTTATCATATTGACTGATGCAATGTACAGGTTGTAAGTAAAGAAATCAGTAAAGACCATTGAAACCAATAATGATTTCTGACTTCAATAACAATTCTTGACTTCAATAATTCAATAGTCTAATGTCATTAATCAACTCAATCTTTAATCATTTCAATAAAGATGGAACCAATAATGGAATGAAAAGAAAAAACTTCGGCACTCATTGATAAAATGCCTCCCCTAATGTTGACTCACAACTCCACTTGCGCCTGCCAATTTCAAAATATGCTTCTTATAGTCATGGATGTTACCTGGGAACTTCTTCACAGTACGATCCTCACACACCCAAATCTCATTACATACCCTCTCGATGGTAGACACATCGTGCGACACCATAAGAACACCTCCCTTGAAATTGATCAATGCATCGGCAAGTGCATCCAAACCTTGTGTATCCAAATGGTTAGAAGGCTCATCAAGAATGAGAAGATGTGGTTGATTGAGACAGAGTGCAGCAAATGCAACTCTGGACTTTTGTCCTCCTGACAACAACTCCATTTTTTGCAAACCCAAAGAACCTGTGATTCCAAAGGATCCCAAGTGTCTTCTATACTCTTCATCAGATTTACCAGGGTAGGCTTGAGCCATCCAGGTGACCGCAGAGAGGTTCAAGTCCATTGCATCAACGTGATGTTGGGCGAAATATCCCACTCTAAGTCTTCCATTCTTATTAATCACACCTTCTAGAGGTCTCAATTGATCAAGAATAAGCTTCAAGAGAGTGGTTTTACCTGTACCGTTACCACCACAGAAGGCAATACGAGAGTCCATTTGCACATCCATATCCACATTCTTCAACAAGATCTTTTCGGGCGTATAACCGAAACCAACGTCGTGCATTTGCAAAATTGGAGGCGAGAGTCCATCGGGGTCGGGGAATTTGAATGAAATGACCTTATCATCCTCAGGAGGTTCCAAAACAGGCAACTTCTCCAATTTCTTGATACGAGATTGCGCTTCCGATGATTTGGCAGCGTTGTATCTGAACTTGTCGATAAATGCTTGCAAATGCTGTCTGTATGCCATTTGGTTTTCGTACTCTCTTCGCTGATTCTTGATTCTCTCTTCTCTAGTGGCATGAAAAGAGTCGAAGTTGGAACCACGATAGTAGTCCAAACGTTCAGAATGTTGGTGGATAATGTCAGTAGCCACTTCGTTCAAAAATGAACGATCGTGTGAAACTACCAACACTGTACCCTGGTATCCTTGAAGATATTTGGCCAAATAGGTGATGGAAGGAACATCCAACATATTGGAGGGTTCATCTAGCAACAACAAATCAGGCTCACAGAATAATGCACGTGCCAAGGACAATCTCATTCTCCAACCACCAGAGAACGAGTTAGTAGGATTACTTTGAGACTCCTTAGAGAAACCCAAACCGAACAAAATAGATGCGGCTCTACTCTCAGCCTTGTCAGACTCCATTTCATACAATTTCTCGTTGATTTCGGCAAGATGCTTGTCCAAATCACCGCGCTCGTTGTCGAGCTTCATGACCTCATTGGAGTTCTCATCAAACTGCTTTCGTAGTTCCTCGATTTCCTCAATTCTCTCTGTAATCTTCAGTTCCTCTTGCAACAAAGATTTACGCCACACATCAGCATCTAGAACAGCCTGTAATGCTGGAGTGTCATCACCCCGAAGTTCTTGCTCGACGTGAAGAATGGTTATGTGCTTAGGAATATTCAATTCTCTTCGAGATAGAGCCCGCAATAATGTGGACTTACCAATACCGTTCTGACCAACCAAACCGTATCTTCTTTGGTGGGCTAATGTCAAACTAGCGTCACTAAGAATACGTCTTCCTTCACCAACATACAAGTCAAAGTTATCAACCTTGATGTCCTTAGACTTTCCGGCACTGGAACCAAAATCGAGTGGGTTGATTTCCAAGAAAAACGAATCGTAATCCTCTTTCTTCTTTTCGTTCAACAATTTGGATGCTTCGTATTTCACAAACTGGTTATTTCTCTTGGCAACTTTCTTTGCAATCTTTCTTTCTTGTTTTTCCAACTTCTTCTTATCGACACGACTCTCCACCTGTCTTCCAGCATGAGCAATATCTCTGTTGGTACCAAGAAGAGCCAAAGAAGAGTTGATATCTCTCTTGGAGCTGTTTTTCAACACATTGACATCCAAGAGTCTCTTGGACTTGTCTCCTGTGATAGCCAACTTGGCCATGTTCTTGTTCAACTTCTCAGAAAGTTGGTTTGAAATTCCCGACACGAGCTCGTGCACTTTGCTATCATTGCCACCTGCCTGAATAAGAATGTTCTCGATGAAGTTAAGTTCTTTGGTTATGTCCAACTGTTGAGCAGAGACAGAGTCCTCTATGGCATGGGTAACATGCTGTATATACCCAACGGCATAATCAGCCACAATTGGGTCTATAGATGGAACGGCACGTCTTATTTGAAGACTGACGTTCGACATTTGCAATAGTTCAAAGAGGTTTCTTTTGTGAAGTGGAACTAGGAAATTTGGAAATTTTCACTGGTTCAGGATGCACGGGTGTTTCCCTTTGGATTTTGCAGCCAAGTAGCAAAAAGGAAATGAAGTAGAAGGATAAGAGCCGAAAAAATAAAAGAAGGTGGGCCGGTAGAAAAATAACCCCATTCTAATCAAATTTTCGATATTTCACCAGGATTAGAGCACCAAACGATCGCCCCCTTCGTCATCTCGGTAGGTGTTTGGATTCATTCGTTCACCCACAGCATCTTTGAATCCGGTAAGAACACCTCCTAATTTTCCCCATATAGATGATTGTGGCTGCAGTAAAATATCAATTTCATTGTCATCTTGATAATGTTCAATGCGGTTGGCCATTCCTATTGCCCGTGGTGTGTCAAACAGCGTAATATCTCTGTTAGCGGATGTCGAGATGGGCAAATTCAGCAACAGGGAATTATTTCTGCGAGATAGTTCCATTGTAGCAATTCTTTTCCCTTCAACTATAAGTAAGTCCTTTCTCTTTGATTGGGAGAGATTTGTTGCTTCGCCACTAGCCTCTTCATCGTCAAAGTCACCCCAACCATAGAAGTCAGAGGTAAGCCCCAAACGTCTTTTCAATTTATCGTAAACATTAAAAGTGGTCAAGACAACAGGAATGAGCAATAGACGGGGAATCCAGTTGTTCATCATATTGAATAATCCAGTCAAATGGATCGACTTACCATACCATTGCTCAAACACCGATTCTCGACTAGCAAATAATGTTATGAAGTTATACGAGAGAGGAACGGTCATGCGTGCAATATAGGAGGCATAGAAACACGCAGAGACGGGATCAGAATTACGTGGCACCAAGTGATACATGTTGAAGATCTTCAATCTGGTCAAGGAGTTGAGAGAACAAAACAACATGTATGAGAAGGCACAAAACGTAGCAATCACCTGTAGATACACATTTTTTTGAACTCCACTATTAAAAACAATCACATTGAGCAAAGATGCCTTGGTGGAGTGGAAGAACTCTGACTGTAGGATCACGAAACATGCAAAATAGAGAACAACGGCGATGATTCTGGAAGAAATGGGTTTGATGTAGCACTGAATGTAGAAATTTAGCAGAATTGGCAATAAGCTCGGAAACATTGAGATCAATTGATCTCTTTCGGTTCCGGATTGTACAGTTTTGGCTTCAATTAAGACCAGTAGCTTCTCTATCCGAGTGAGAAGAATATCATAATCAGACTGGTATGCTCGATAACTGTAGAGGTGCTTTTGAAACCTACTGCTGAGATTAGCCATAAAATGTTCGGTAACTTGCTCAGCTGTAATTGTCCTGGAGCTGTCGTGAACATAATTTCGGCGGACGGAATCACCAAGAGAGTCAGGAATTTGTCCATGAAGGTCCATAATCCAGTCATGATAAACGAATCTTTCAGAGTATTGTGCATTGGTGAAGTTTTCCTTCAACAAGATGACCGAGAGAATTTCTTCCTTCAAGTCGACTTTTGTATCTTCTAGCTGGTCCACCAATGGAGAAACCTTCAAATAATAGTGGTTAAGATTCAGGACCAAGTTACCCTCCTGCCATCTATTGCGAGCAACGGAAACGAGCCCATGTGCCATTAACCAGAGAGCAAGGATCAAAGCGTATATGTGAGACAATGCAATGATCATTAGCTTCATGTTTGTAAACGAAAGTCCCACTTCAAGCACCAAATAGATACCTGTGGCAATTGATATGGCCAAAACAATAATTTGGAAACGCAAATTCAGCCGCATCGACTCCTTTAGACGTTCTAATTTCAGATGATGGCCTGTTCGGTAGAACTCTTGCAACACAGGGAGAAACAACCATGTCAACATAAATGTAGACCAGTATGTGGCTTTCCATGAGAAAAGAGTGGCTGAATCGGAAAGCGACATGCCCGCAATGGGCTCCGAATTATGTGAGATGTAGTCGATTGGCAAGAGAAACGTCACGGAGAGTGGGATATATACTGCCAATACCAATGGGACCAGGTAGTAGAGGGGATAACTTCTAAGGTCGATATGGGAAATGAAGAACCCCAAAGATCCTGCGAGAGCCGCTAGATGGCATAGAACCAAGATAAACATCGGGGCAATTGCAGGGTGTTAGTGGTGTAGTAGAGATGACTATGTGAGTGAAGAGGGTTTTGGAGAAGAGGTAATTGTCGAGGTATTGAAGAGGAGAGGGAGAAGTATGTTATATGAGGGGGAGCAAGAAAATAGTAGAATCGATTAAGATTGAATTATTTGATTTTGAACTGTTTATTATCTTTTGTTTGGTTCAATGGTGAAATAAATCAGGGTGTTATATTCTGTAGATGAGGGTATATTGGGTCTATATAGATCATAGATAAGATAGGGTGGAGGAAATGTGTAGAATTAGTAGGGAGGAAAGGATCGGAGTCGATTTTTTGGTGATTCAGAGTCAAATGTAATGGCTTATCAGAGTCAATTCAGAATTAAATGAACATTTTGAGAACAACTTCACAACAACTTCTTCATAGCAATATCAGAACTTTAGACCGACTATCGGAACTACTTCAAACTAATACTCGGATTAAGATAAATTGGGTAGTGTTTCTGGTAAATTCAGAACAGTTTCGAAAAGAATTCCAGAATTCCAGAATTTAAAAAGATTTCTAAATTGTCTTTTCATGGACCATCCAATAGAATGGCTCATTACTTTCTCCAATGTGATCGTGACAATAATGTCAATCAACTTCAAAAGATTTAATATTCAAACGAATTGAATACAAGAAACTTGATGCCATCCAGATTTTCTCTCCTTTCGTCCAAAATAATACTGACACTAGCGGCAACACTAGCTGCAACACTACCTAATATTGAAACCATCAAAACCAGTACTCGTATTTTGCAACAGAAATGAAAACATATTTCAAAATAAAATAATGTACTGCGAAACTAAAATCACGTGATATAACGGTCTCCCCGATCTTCTCTTCGTCTCTTCTTCTCTTCTTCTGTTCTCATCCACCCTCATCTACCCCACAATAGTCTTATCAGGGCTATTTTCCATGGTTTTTCCAGTGACAATTTGAACGAAATGGTTTCCCCACAAACAGAAATTGTTTCAGATCCAATTGAATCCGTCCCAGAACCAACAGAAATAGATGGTCTGGGTTTGGCCAATGAAATAGGATCCATAGAATCCAGATCTAATGGATCCAGTCCAATTGCTCCAGATGAAGGCTCTTCAGAACCAAAAGCAGAAAAATTAAAGAAAAGTTTAACTACAAATCAAATTTCCAACTTATCTGCTACAAATTCCAATCAGAATTTCTTGAAACCTCGTAAACTGGTCGGCTTTGCCCCGGAACCAGAGGAAGACTTGAATGAACATCACAGATACCTTGAAGAAAGGAGACGTGAAAAACTTAGGGTTAATCCATTTTGGAAAATCCCAGCGGAGCTCTCGTATCTTGACCGAACAAGCACTGCTCCCAAAGTAAGCGATAACTTGCCTACAGTAAAGACAAGCAAATCACTTAAGTTGAAGGATATCCCGGATCGCCCAACGAGACCAGTTAAAGAGATCTCCACCATAAACAATCAGACGATAATTAACTTCCATTATTTTGAAATCAACTTCCCTTTGCTTCCCAATAGGATCATGGTGGATGTAAAATACGCTTCCATTACAACTATGGACATGTCCAAACTAGCAAAGTACTCTTATAACATTACGGATAGTAAGATCGGATTTGGATATGACTTTGTGGGTATAGTTTCCAAGATCGGCAAAGGCGTCGATTCTACTCGTTTCAGCGTTGGAACCCGGGTTTTTGGCGTGATATGTCCCTCTGGCAAAAGAGGCGTCTTGCAAACATGCATTGTGGTTGAACCATCTGATATTCTTATCCCAATCACAGATGAAGACTACGATTGCTTACTGCTGTTACCTGTACGGTTGGATTCCCAAGTCGATAACCCTTTCATTGTAGACGAAGAAGCTTTGAAAAATGACCAACCAAAGGCAGAGCCAGTCCAGAAACCTTCCAAACTAAAGTTGCCACCTAAAGCGTCGTATGAAATCGAAGATATTCTAACACCATTGGCAAAATTCTGCACATTCGGCTCGATTTATTGCAGAGCCCAACAGGCTTTGTCACGGGTGAATACAACAATTAGACTGAAAGGTAACGCAAACATCCTCATCAATGGCGCGGACACAACTTTGGGATACACTTTGGTGCAAACAATTGCTTCAAGTCTATACAGCAGAGACCTTTTGGGGTTCAATTTGGTGTTGGTTGTTGCCCACAAGTCCATTCCCCAGATGGAGGCTCTAATCACCCATCTTGGCGCTTCTGACACTCGCAAATTTAATATCGTATCATTTGACAAAGAAAACGATGACCTTTTTGTTAAGGGAGAAAAAATTCCAATCAAGTACAAGCCATTGGGCGAGTTTGCTCTTGATGTATTACTGGCGGTTCTTGCAGGCAAAGAGCCAAGTAGCCTCGCTAACCCAGAAGTATCAAAACTTGATCTTTTTGTGGACATAGTGGGAAGCAAAAAGATGTTCCAGACGCCAATTAACATGGCACAGTTACCTGTCCCCAACACAGAGGCACTTAGTCGAGTTTTTGGCAATGACAAGGATGTCTTGTTTTTGAAGTTGATGAAGGCAAAAAGTAGCGGATCTTCATATGTCGCATATCGAGACTTCCAAACGCCAGAACCAACCTATCTGACAGACCAAAAGTCATTGGCAAATAAGTCTATCTTCAACCCTTGGACGGTGGGCTGGACGCTGGCAGTTGCCAATCAATTTGTGAGCAAATACAATTACTACGAAGCAATGGAGCTAGAAATTAAACCTCAATGGGTTCTAGAAGCTCTCCAGTTAGTGCAGAATGGGGAATTCCGGATCAAGGTTGATACCGTTTTAGATTGGCGAAACAATTTCCGGCGTGTAATTAGCAAGCTACAACAGAGAGATAGCAAGGTGGTTTTTCAGATCGAAACATTTTAAGGCTCTTCGCTTATCGGAAGATTGATTAACGTCGTGATCTTGAAGGATAATTATGCGGCTTCTTTTATGTGAATTAGGACATTTTCTACATAGTGACGTTTGGGACAAGATTAAGGGTTAGATGGAGAACAAAGGTACAGAGAAGTTTCAAAATGGTAAACGAATACAGCGGAAATTGCACTTTTGGGTATTATTATTCTCAATTGGGAAGAATTCTCTCAAATAACTTCCATGCTGAGTATGATATTACCCTGTACACAAGCAACAGGATGATTAACACCTCGCAATATCTGGGTGACCAGCAATACCAATCGGAACTTTAGCCTTTTGGAGTATCGGCCTAAGATGGCAGCCGGCACAGAACCGAAGTTTCATAATTAATTATACGTATTCGGAGCCCATAACCATAGCAATTAGACGATTATGGCGAAAACAGAGAATCGGGCAACCGCCCAACTGCATACAGAAACACAACATGCATGTAAAGTTGATTTTTCCCGATATGTCTCTTAAGTTCTTCTTGAATTAGTCTGCAGATGTATGCAGGTGAAGTATCGGGCGTCTGGAACATATGCTTCGGGCCAGCAACAATAATTGCCATTTTCGTGAAGGTTTCGGCCGATCATTTGAGCAGACTGTTTTGAATTGTTAGTTTGAAATGCTCATTTGGAAGCGATGGATACGAGATAGAGACGTCTCAATTTCTGTTTGAGAGCGAAGCAAATAGGGTTAATTAAAGTTGCAGGTTCTGGTATCTGCAACTGATCACAATACCCGACAGGGAAAGGTTAGCGCGGGCCGTTAATAAGAACTCTGGCATATATCCTCTTCCTTGAACATGCGGTATGGCACAGAACAACAGGGCACCTGTGCGTGTTTTCTTGCCAACAATTAACATCATCTTTTCTTCTGGGGTGGCCATCTTCTCTTTTTCTTCCTTCGTTCGTGTCGATAGGCCGTATTTACTTTACCGACTTGGTTTACTCGTGACTTGTTTTCTCTGACTTATTATCCACGAATTTTTGAGGCTTACCCTTTTGTTCCCTACAGAGAAGATCTTTTCTTTGTTTTGATTTGGTGGCCTTCACTTTGTTCCCCAAGCATTTTTGATAACATCAGAAGCATCCCCAGCTACAAAGTGAGCAAAAACTTCTAAAATTTTCTAAACCAAGACGGCGGGTCACAAAAACGATCAAAACAACAAAAGGAAAAGAATTTGTTTTGTAAATTTTTGGTTCTTTTCATTTTATTCTAGTTGATTCCAGTTGATTCCAGTTGTCCCTCCAGTGTTCTCTTTTGAAAGCTAACATTCCATAAAGAAACAAACCCCCTAATACCCAAGATCTCATAATCTTCCGGAATATTCAAGCTGATTGCTACTTTCTGCTTTTTCTTGCATTTATCGATCTTCATTTCCTGTTTCGTCCAATGTTTTCTCAATGAGCTCCATGAACGTCAGTAATCTCATAGACCAACCGGGGCGGACTGTGGCAGAAGCCAAGGCTTCGCCAAAGGAAGAAACAGAGTCCAGTGGATTGGCGCCGGCGCCGGTTCTCCATCTGAGGACATCCAGTATTCATAAAGATATCTTACCGGGACTGGTCGGGGATCTGCGTCCAGTGCCTGTTCCTGTGGTGGCTTCTCTTCTTGGCCCCGAGGCTGCAGCTTTTCCCATGTCTGAAGCTACCTTCCGAGAAGCGCTCCGGCTCCGAACAGAACAAGAGAAATCTCGTCAGGAGCAAATGCGCCTCGAGACAGCTGCTCGAAACTTGGCCATGATGGAACTAGCTGCCCGCTCTGAGGTGCCGGCCCATCTTCTTCCACACATGGTGGCAGGTGAACCAGCAGATCCAAGACTCGTATCCCCTCAGCAACATATTCCGCCATCTGTTACGATGGCGCAGCCGTATGTGTATCCGCAGATGTCTCTGTATGGCCCTCCTGGATACTCTCCTGTAACTAGATTGTATGATCATCTGGATAATGCCAGTTCTGTAGCGCCATTGAATTATCGTTTTGGAATGAGCTCAAACTTGCCGCCCGAAACACCTCGACGAAACCGTTCACCGGCTAAAATTGGCGCCGCGGCTGTAGCCAATCTTACCAACCCTCCCACGCCTTACGGACAAACATACCGAACACTTTCAACACATCAACGCCATTTTTCTATGCCAATAGAGACAGGAGAGATGATGGCGATTAAACCTAATTTGGAGAGGGCCAAGTCCAAAATGGCCCTGTCGGCTCGCCTCAAGTCTCCTCAACGGGTTGTGCCCGATCTTCAAGTGAAGCCATTGCCCGCACAGCCATTGAATAAACAAACGAAAAGCAACCAAAGTCCTTCACAGGAATCAATGACTTCTTTTCAGCATATTATTCAATTCCATCACTGGAAACCACAAAACCCGGGTGATCAGCCTCCACCAGACAAACCGTCAGCGGTATATTCTAATGTTCCATTAGGGCAGTATTCCATAGAACCCATCTCAGGTCAGTCTCGTAGTAGCAGTCGCATGGGTGTTTCCCATAAACGCCACAAGTCAAGCGATATGTCTGTGGATCTCCTGTCGCTGGCCAACACATACTACGCGCCATCACTGTATGGCGATGGCCCAACATATCCTACTAGCGAAGTTCCCGAAGAAGATTATTCAATGGAAACCAGTGATGTTAGTGGCGGTGACTTAAACCCTGTTCCTTCTTCTGGGCAAAAAAAGAAGAAAGATAGAAAACCTGGCCGGCCACGGAAGAGGAAGTAGCGAGGAAAGAAGCTAAGAAGAAGCTGCGTGGTATTACTGGTTTGGTACTAAAAGCTTCCTCTTGATAGAATTGATTTTGTCATTTATTTTATAAAGTCTACCTTGCATGTCTCTAATTCTCATCTATTGATGAATATATTTGCATTTTGATTCAGTTCCCTATCCAATCATACGCAAACAAGGCACCTGTACTATAACCCTAACGAATTTAGTAAATGAGGATGTTCTTGATTGTAAAGTCACAAATCTAGTTGTGACCGGATTGAGCAACATATTCCGCATAGGACTCATTGGCAAAAGCCTCAATTTCCGCAACATCCAACACCATCATAGCATCACCCAGTTGAGTATCATCGATTTTTTCAAACGTAATATCTGATTTCTTCAACCCATCAAGTTCTTTTTTCAAGTCATGTGCAACTTGTCGAAGAGATCCTTCGGTGACATTATCACTTAACACCCACAGGCATAAGTCCTCCATCCAGATCTTGTCGTAGACGTAGTAGACATCGTGATACCGGAAGAGTTCTCGAGCATCGAGCAAGCATTTCATCACCACACGCTTTCCACTTCGGAGGATATAATACACATCATTCCACAGCTTCATTGCTATGGAGTAGTTTCTGTAGAGGGGATAGCAAAGTGCTCTTCTGACCCCAGTAATGACACAGGTGTTCAAAATGGAGGAGGCACCCTCATTGGGAACTAGCAACTGAGAGTCCAAAAAGGAAAATTGGGGGATGAGCTTACCAACGGTCCATGGACTCTCGATATTGTGTTCTCCCTGGTTCTCTCTCAAGTCATAGTTATAGGCGAACAAGATAGAAAGAATGAGGACATAAAGCTGAGGTTTGTAGGTTTCATCAAGTAAGTAACTTTTTCTTGGGAGCTGAAGCATCCGTTGCTGCTCTTCTTCGCTAAATACAAGCGGAACTACTTGTTCTCTTGTCTCAGCAGGCAAGAGACTCTGTTGCTTATACCAAGCCATGAATTGGCGTGTTATCGGGGATTTCCATGCAAGCGAAGCTGCAAAATCTTTATCATCATCTTCAGAAGGATGCATCTGCATTATGTAATCGGCAGCATAGAACTCCGGGTCGAACTTAATGTTCTCTTTGATCAACCGTTCTACAATGCGATCCGTGGACATGGCTGTTTCAGGAGATCCCAACTCATTAATGTCGTTACCGTTAGCCAAAGAAACACCAACAATTGAATTGTACCCGTTGTTGAACCCATAGCTGATGTTAGTCATTGTGTCCTTGGCTTCGGTTTGTGGAAGCTCCCAGTGATGGGACTCACCGTCTTGAGCCAATTGAGCTGTTGTTGGCTGGAACTTCTCTTCTAAGGATTGTGGTACGTCCAATTCCTCTATTACCGGCTTAGAAGCCGAGATTTTCGGTTCTTCTTTCCGTGCTAACAACCGTGCAGCGAGGTCCAAATCGGGAAAGTCCTGACCTGCAGTTTCTTTCGGGAGTTTGACATCAACACAACTTTCTTTCGAATTGAAAGTTGCACTTGCTCTCTCATCATCTACAACTGAATGTGGGAATCGGAGACGAAGGTAGTATGGACTAAGGGAGAAGATGAAGAGCTCACCATCCACCACCATTTCAATAGCTGGGGCCGAAAACCGGGCATGGGAGACTTTGATGGCTATGTGAATATAGTCATGATTTTGAGTGACTGAAAACTGCGGCGTTAACATATCGATTTCGCGTGTTTTCGGTGTATTTCAGGTGTTATGGTGGTGGTTTTCGTTGTTGCAGTGTTGTATATACCCCATCACTGGCCTGTACTTGGATGCGATGAGATGTCTTCCCAAACATATCAGAAGGACATTCAAAAAGCACAATCCAACGGAAAAAAGAAAGCAAAATAAAAGACTGAAACGGCAAATTTCCATCATTTTCAGAGGTTTTAGTGTTTACCATCCTTAATTTCTAAATTTTCTATCTTTCTATTCATCCACCCTTCAGCATCCACCAGTCTCTTTCCAGTCTCTTCAACTCTCCATCTCTCTAGATCTATAAAATGACAGAAGCTGAGCAAGCCCCCAAAACCCGGAGATTTATTGGCCGTAAAGTCAACTCTGCAGAAAGCAAAAATGCATTGGTTTCATCTTATAAACGTCCTGTTCGAAGAGCTTTGAACCAGATCCCACAGGAGATCCTTGAAGACGCAGAACTCAATGAAGCTATCAAACTTCTTCCGTCCAACTATAACTTCGAGATCCATAAATGTGTTTGGAACATTCGCAAGAACAATGCAACCAGAGTGGCGCTCCAGATGCCTGAAGGTCTTCTTATCTACTCGATGATTGTGGCCGATATTCTTGAACAATTCGGAAATGTCGAGACTGTAGTCATGGGAGACGTTTCATACGGTGCATGTTGCATTGACGATTATACGGCTCGTGCTCTTGATTGTGATTTCATTATTCACTATGCTCACCTGTGTCTTGTGCCCATTGATGTTACCAAGATCAAGGTGTTGTATGTGTTTGTTACCATCGCCATTGACGAGACCCATTTGGCTAATACAATCAAATTAAACTTCGCCCATGGCGACCGGATCGCTTGTTTTGGTACAATTCAGTTCAATCCTGCCATCCACAGCATCGTTGATCGATTAGCAGCTGACCCTGAAAAGACCATCTACATCCTTCCTCCACAAACGATGCCGCTTTCAAAAGGAGAGGTCCTTGGCTGTACATCTGCCAGACTTGAAAAATCCATAAATGCAATGATATACATCGGAGATGGCCGCTTCCATCTTGAAAGTGCCATGATCCATAACCCAGAAATCCCTGCATTTCGTTATGATCCATATTCTCGAAAATTAACCAGAGAACGGTACGATCAACAGCAAATGGTCGAAGTGCGTCAGGACGCCATTGAAACTGCTCGTGGAGCTAAGAGAATTGGTCTCATTCTAGGAGCTTTGGGTCGCCAGGGAAACCCACAAACTCTTGATCGGTTGGAGAAGGTCCTCAACAAAGCAGGTATCGAAGTGGTCAAGATAATTTTGAGTGAGATTTTCCCCCAGAAACTTGCCATGTTCGACGATATTGACGCTTTTGTTCAGGTAGCATGTCCTCGTCTCTCTATTGATTGGGGCTATGCTTTTGAAAAACCCCTACTTACACCTTATGAAGCCATGGTGATGCTAGAGGAAGATACATGGGTTGAGAACTTTTACCCTATGGATTATTACAAAAAGGACGGTTATGGTAGAGGACAAGTTCCAACTAGAGGATCAGTCTGATAATAGGTATCATCAGTAAGATGATTGACACCATCTGTAAGATGATCGGTTACATATCAATTAAAAGTGGATTTTAGGTGAATGGTTTCATTAATATTGGAAATTTTTGTCACAATATCAGTCGAAGAAAAGACTTGGTCCAGTCTCGTAGACTCCAAGCATAGTTGCAACTTCTTCGTAGGACCAAGAGAAAAACGGTTCTTCCAAGTACTCTTTAACAATGCTTGAAAACAATTTATAAAACAAAGCAAAGTCTTCAAATGATCCGGTGATAATTTCTTTCACTACCACCGGATTATTAAGCTTAATCAAATCGCTTTGAGTATCCATCAAAGCATTTGGAACCACTTCCTGAATTTCTGCATTTGCTGTTAAAATGACTTCCTTGGTGAATAATTTGTTTTCAGTAATGGCCTGGTAGATTGAGGGATCCAAGAGTTCCTTGTCAATTGGGAAAATCATATTGGTGACGTTGAAAAAGTCTGTGAGATGACATTTCTTAAGCAACTCTTGGAGTAAGAACTCTTGAGCTTCCCGACGAAGGGACAAAATCATTTGTTCTAGCTCTTCAACCTTGGATCTTAATAATGCAATTGAAGAAATTTTCGAAAGAATCAAATCCAAGAAGTTAAGTTTAAAAATAAGAACTTCTCGCTTGGAGAACGAAGCAGATTCTTGAGACAAATGCTCATCAAATACAGCAATCGGTTCTCTAACAAGTAAATGTAATAATTTCTCATGCTCCTCGAAAGGCAAGTTGAACAACGTTGAAGAGCTACTGGCATCTAGAATAGCGTAGATATCAGAATAGAAATCAATTATCCACTCTGGTGGCTGCAAGTCTGATGATAAGTCCAAGCGGGCCACGTTTGAAGTCTTTGCTGTCGCTAAACGGTTGGAAAGAATCAACTCTGCCTTTTCTATAGCTAGAGACATGGCATTCTTGATGGATTTGTTGATTCCAGTAGCTTCTGGGATCTTGCTGAAGATCATGTGGTACATATCCAAATGGGTGAATATTTGACAAGTGATTTGGAGTTTTGTTTCGGCAGAGATTACGCGGTCAATCTCTCGTTTGATTGGCTTGGCTAGGGAACCGAGAATTGTTTGCAACAACTCGGCTGCTGTCAAAGAAAGACTCTCTTCGCCTTCAAAAAGGTTCTTGAGTGTTTCTACTTCATTGGCAACAATGGAATGAACGTAGGCCAACAAATCTGCAGTGAATCTAACAGGATCATGAGAGGAGTAGAAAACAGGTCTTGAATCCGAAACGCTATGCTTAACATCGGATAGCTCATTGCCATTGGTTTGTGCAGCAAAGTCTTGTACTAGAGAGGACGACCTAGTCTTGATGAACTCTTCAAGCACAGAATTCAATTGATCTGAGGACTTTGTAAGATACTTCAAACACATGTGCAATGTGGCTAAGCGTCCACGATTATTGAGCGAATAGATATTGGAAAGCGAGCGAATACAGAACGTGGATATTTTTTCTTTGGCTTTGGTAACAAACTCGTTGTTTTTCGCTAAGAGCTGGTGGCCCTGTTGTGGATTATCTAGCGCTAGCAAGATCAGACAATCTTCATTAATCTTTTCGGCACGTTGAAGAGTATCGAAGAATTCTTGGTTTATATCGTTGAATTCAAGCACGTAGCGTTCGTATTCGTTAAGAGTGAACTTCTGGCGGAAGGCTATCAAGAGCTGTTTCTTCAAGTCAATGGACAGTTTCCGGCAGTTCAAGGCTTCGATTTCCTTCATGAGCTCTTCAGTCAATTTCGTGTCTTTTTCCAATAAGTCTCTAGTTTCGCCAATGCTCACCACTAATGCAGATACTCTTTCACCTAGCGTCTTCAAAGATTTCACTGGCCTGGTGTAATCAGCGATCGTGGTGGCGAAATTCTTCAAGAGTTCAGCCTCAACTTGAGATTTCAAGTTTTGACGTGCTATGGACCCTTCAATTCCAGCATCTACGAGTAAGTCAGTCAGAACCTCAAACCTACAAGTTTCCAAGCGTGTAAAGATTTCTCGCATTGAAAAATCACCAAACTCGGGATTTAAGCCTCTTGAGAGCCTGGTAGGGAGTGCATCAGAGCGATCCGTGGCGTCTTCTGGTTCCTGGATCTCCTGTGGTTTATGTTCACTGGACATTTGCTGTAGCGACAAAAGAGCATACTTTTCGGCCAATTTGGACTCTGTAGCCTCTTCCTTCAGCTCTGGTTCTGCATTCAGTTGTAGAAATTGCTTAAGGTTGTTAAATTGGGAGAGTTTGGCTCCTAAGGTTTCGATGTTGGTCTTCAAGGGAATTGAAAGCGACGGTTGGGGCGACGGAAGCGAGTCATTTTCAGGAAACGGCTCAAAAGTTACGAAATCCATGACTTTTTTATACTTTCACGTGATTCTTGAGTATCAATTGTTCTTTATTTGGGTTACAATGTTGAGGCGATTGATATTGTATTAAGATTTCCACATTGGCAGCGACACTGATCTGTTCTGTGGGGGTACGGGTGTAAAAAGAAAAATGGCACGGAATTCTAAATCTAATTTTTTTAAATTTTTTTTGATTGGACCCAAGGAAGGTGTTAACAATTTCGATTCTTGTTGTGTTGGTATGGTGTGGTTTCTTAGTTGCAAAGAATGTTGGGAAGAGAGAAGAAGTGAAGAGAAAAGAAAACAAAAGAAAAGAAAAGAGAGCGAAAGAATCGGGGAAGAATTTGGTACGGAAAAGATCCAAAAAAGGTTGTTTTGCATCAAAAGAAACTTCAAAAGATGCTTCTATTCAAGCGCTTGCGTAGATTAGTCTATCTTTGGGAACAATAGAATTACAAAAGATGGGTTCTTACCTGCTGATGAGGGTCCTTAATGATCTATATTTGATATGAATGGTTTCGAGTGGCTATTGGTTACCCAAATTAGAAAGATCCCTTCAACTTGTCAGAAACAGCATCCAAGAACTCTGTGGTGGTTACATAAGACTCACGGTTAGTTTTTCCACAAGCCAAAGCCAAATCCTTGGTCATAATGCCATCGTCTTGAACAGTGGCAATGGTGGCTTGTTCCAAAGTGTTAGCAAAGTCAACGACGTCCTGAGTACCGTCCAATCTACCTCTTTGAGCAATACCTCTAGACCACGCGAAAATAGAGGCGATGGAGTTAGTGGAGGTCTCCTTACCTTGTTGGTGTTGTCTGTAGTGTCTGGTGACAGTGCCGTGAGCAGCCTCGGACTCATAAGCCTTTCCATCAGGAGTCATCAAGGCCGAGGTCATAAGACCCAAAGATCCGAAACCTTGGGCAACAATATCAGATTGCACATCACCATCGTAGTTCTTTAAAGCCATAACGAAGCCACCCTTGGACTTGATCATTTGAGCCACCATATCATCGATTAATCTGTGTTCGTACCAGATACCAGCAGCATCGAATTGCAGCTTGTAGTTTTCTTCAAAGATGCTTTGGAAGATATCCTTGAAACGACCATCGTACTTCTTCAAGATGGTGTTCTTGGTGGACAAGTACAATGGCAAGTTCTGGGCAAGTGCCATCTTGAAAGAAGAGTGGGCAAAGCCGATAATCGACTCATCGGTGTTGTACATGGCCAAACCGACACCTCTACTCTTGTAATCGTAAATGGTTTTTGTGATTGCTTCACCACCATTTGCAGGAGTGAATACCATTTCCAACTTACCAGGCTCTTCAATGACCAAGTCTGTGGCCTTGTATTGATCACCATGGGCATGTCTACCAATGACAATAGGCTTCTCCCAGCCAGGGATCAAACGAGGGATTCTAGGAATAATGATAGATTCTCTGAAAACAGTACCACCCAAAATGTTTCTAATAGTACCGTTTGGAGACAACCACATCTTCTTCAAGTTGAATTCGGCCACACGGGCTTCATCTGGGGTAATGGTAGCACACTTGACACCAACACCAAACTCCTTAATGGCATTGGCGGCATCGATAGTGATCTGGTCACTGGTCTTGTCTCTAGCCTCAATTCCCAAATCGTAGTACTTCAAGTCGACATCCAAGTATGGGTTAATCAACTTGTCTTTGATTCTGGCCCAGATGATACGAGTCATTTCATCACCGTCCATTTCAACGATAGGGTTTTTCACCTGGATCTTTGACGCAACAGCAGCTGAAGAGCTGAACTGGCGCTTTGTAGAGTGGCTGAATGTTCTCAACATGGTATTGTGATTTTGTGGTATGTTGTTGAAGAATGATGTATGAGTAATCTGTAATTATATACTATGGGAGAGGAGGTGAAAAATACTTCCGGTTTCGCACACCTGCGTCCGATAACGGATCGCGGCTGTTGTGCAGTGATTCAGGACTCAGGACAGATGTCAATACTGAAGAGAAGAGTGCGACAGCACCAAGGCAGCATGAAAGAGGAGAAGGATGGGAGAAAATGGTGAGGGGAGGAGTAAAAAATGCGTGGAGACATTGGGGGAAACAGGGGGTTTATATAGTATTCCGGACTTGGTTTGAGTTGTTTTTGCTGCATGATGTGGTTACATAATACTAGAGAGAAGGGAAGAGGAATGAGAGAAAAGAATGAAAGAATGAAGAGATAGAAGACGAGAGAGACGGAAAAAAATGTTACAGTATTAAAGGAAGGAAAGAAGAAATAAAAAAATAATTCAAAATTCTTTTTTTCCATGTTTCTTTCTAAGGTCTTTTTACCAAGTTCTTGACTTTTTGCAGCCATTTAGAAAATATGTAAAAGTTGTGCAGAAGTTGTACATATTATGAACAGAGTACATAACAATTGTAGATTAATCTTCTAAAACACGAAACACGTAACGCCAAAAAATGAAAACAAAACAATAACAAAACAAAAAAAAACAAAAACAAAAACAAAAACAAAACAAAAACAAAACAAAAACAAAACAAAAACAAAAAATTAGAAAATCATTTCTCATTAAAATAACAACCCTTGCATCCTGATATCCCTTGTGGTATTGCCCAAGTATATAAAACCCCACAGACATCATTGATTTAGGATCAACTATTCTTTCTACAACAATACCTTTTTCTTCTCATATCCAACCGAAGCTTCGATTATTGCATAAAACTTTTCAGTGGTAAACCATTCAGACCCGAAATATTCCACAAACGTTCGGGAAACGCTGCACTTTTGTTTCTTCTTTCGTAGCATCCCTCTGTAGATAGTAGACATAATGACTGACCCCCAGGAACCGTTTAACGCAAAATATTATCAACACATGTTGCAGTCGCTCACGTTGAACTCCAGAGCATTAATAGTGGAACTCACGGCGATGGCCGAGTCGTTTGTCGACCATGCACCCGAGATAGTGGACCTCATCGAGGATAGAATCACTAAGATTCTTCCAAAGTACAAGCTCTACTCATTTTACCTACTAGACTCTGTAATCAAGAACATAGGAAATCCATACAATGTCTTGTTTGCAAGAAACCTATATCGTCTTTTTACCGAGTCTTACCTTATAGTGGAGGATACTGCTACACGGCAAGACTTGATCAACTTGTTCCAAACATGGATGAATGGACAAAGCAGTAGTGGACTTGACATTTTCCCCCGTGATGTATTGGTGAAAATCGAGTCCTTCATCATCAAGGCAACGTCTTTGGCTGGTGGGTCGCCCCAAGCAACACCAAAAGTGACCGTGGACGCTATTCTCCGTGAGGGGAATTATCTTCTTCAATATATCATTGCTATGGACGACGAGCTTGATACTTTTTCTCAACAACTTGCATGTGAGGACGAAAAGGTACGGAAATGGCGACTTCTACGAAATGATTTGGTTTTTGAAATCAATGCCATCTCGGAAAACACAATGAACACGTCAAAGGAGGCATTTGATCAAAACAAAAAGGAATATACCGAGCTGCTTCAGCGTATTCGTAAAGAAATGGACGACCAAGCTGCTCTTCAACGGGAGCTAATCAAGTCCAGTATGAAAGAGACTACAGCCGATACCGTGGACACCGGTTATCCCAAACTTAATAATATCTACAAGCGCATAGATGTGGTTATGATGCTTGATCCTAATGAGAAGGAATTCATGGCAGCAGTTGAGAAATGGGGTCAACCAAGGGTTTTGCTGTTCCCATCAACGACAACGAAACCTTCTGAAGTCTCCTCAAACCTAGAAACAGTAGACGAAAGCAAGATTAATGATGGATTATTACCGGGAAAAACTGATAACATGTCTTTGGCACAGAGCTTGGGTTTGAGCTTCAGTGATATTGAGTTTGCAGGCTTTGAGATGCAAAAGACTCAACGAGGATCTTTTGACGAATGCGAGGATGCCGATGACTCAGATTCCTTGTATAGTCCAGATTCAGGACCAGAAATTTCCGATCCAGAAGACGATTATGTTCCAAAGGAGCCAGTAAAGAACTTTATCATTATGAAGTCCAGTCTCAAACGGCCACGATCAATTGAACACAGAGTGGTGAAAAGGGTTAGATTCGAGACGTAAACAAGACCTCGATGAACTTTCAGGCTTAGGTTATTTTAGCATCAGGAGCCAAAAATAATAGCATAGATCCACCAATGGGATCAATAAGGAGAACAATGGTTGCATCATATAAAGAACAATCGTACCATCAAATAAATAACGATTATGGGCCAAAAGAGAGCGAACCAGTTTATTTTATTTACAATTTGATTTTCTTAAAGAAATGCTTAGTATACTACAGAATCCACAACAGGTAAAAGTAAACAGTAAAAGAGTCAACGATATGAATATGTATTCATGCAAAAGTACACGCTTTCATGAGCTGTTCCAAGCACAGCTGGGAAACCTTCGATAATCACAAAGCCGAACCACATTGCGTTAATATGAGAGGCAGAAATAGTCTGGTCACATTCCAGAATCACATTTCAGAATCAAATTCTAGAGTAACGAATACGAGTCATATTCTAAAGTAACAAAGAAGAATAAGAGTCAAATTGAAAAGTCATATTTCAGAGTCAGACAAATTCTGGAGAGAGAGTCACATCGCATGTGGATCTAGCAAAGTCACATCGCTTAGATGTTACCAGCCTTCTTCAAGTGCCAGTAAACAGTAAGGAATGGGAAAGCAAAGAAAAAGCCAAAGGTTCCAAACCATCCAATAGCAAAAGGAATTCTCTTGGTCTTGACTGGGAATGGCAAGTTGGAGTAGACTCCAGACTTGGGAGTGCCAAAAGTCTTATTCAAGGCTCTGGTAGAAACTTGAAAGTTTCTGGTGGCCTGGGAAGTTCTCAATCCAAGTCTAGAAATCATAATATTACGATAATGTGGCGGTAAATTGGGAACTGTCGTCGAAGTTGGCGTTTCAAAAAGACGAGTGGTTCGTTAGGATACCTATTATTCAATGAGCGGACAGAGGAAGGACCGACCCACTGTTTTCACCTGGGCTAAGAGGCATTAAACCCGTACACCAGTGGTGTGGTTTTTGGTGCAGCATTGGGCTCCATCGACAACGGCGCGCGCTAATTGGCTGTGGGGCATTGGAACACTCTTAATGGAGGACAAAAAGTTGTCTCATGGGGCGTGCAGATAAGGCGAGAAATCTGGCTCCCTCTTCTGGTGTTCTGACTTGAGTAAAACGCAACTTCTTCCAACAAACCGTATTAATAACATATTCACATCATGGCCATTTCACCAATTACCGGTACCTTAAAGAAGAAGATCATCACCGACATCACAATTGCTTTTGGATGTGGATTCCTCTTTGCTGGCCTTTACTGGGAGTTTGAGCACAAGCCAATTGTGCGTAAGAGAGAAGAGTTTTACGCCAAGTTGAAGGCACAAAAGGAGGCTGAAGACTCTGTTTAACACGCTGGTCCGTTTGAATAACCTCGCATACGTCAATAGATAACGTTTTTTTGGACTCTATGTAGTTTCCATGTAGATTGTTTGTATAGTGTTGGGAGGGTAGAGAGAAGAGGGAGGTACGAGGTTGGAGGAATTGTTGAAGCTTTGAAGCTTTATAGCTATGGGTCAAAGATTGTTTTGAAGAGCGACCTAAAGAAGACTTGAAGGCCGACCTATAGATTGTGTTGAAAAGCCACTTGAAGAAGACTTAAGGATTAAAGAATGATTTGAAACGTTGAAGAACTGAACCTTGGCTGTGAGAACACCAGAGTTGGAACATAAAGGTGCTTCTCTTGAACCATATACCGTGTTTTCCTCTTTCACGTTATGAAACTAGATTCTGGAGCTTCAGAAGCTCAGCCAGCCTTCAATGACTTTACTCTTTTCATCCTTCACTCCCTCACTCTTTGTATCTTCACTCCTCAATCCTTCACTCCTTAATTCCTTCACCATTTCTTCTTCATCTTATCGCTGTCAATAGTTTCCGACTGTTGACTATACCACTAGTCACCACAAAAATCTTCTTGCTGATTCTTCCCTGAAGATGCGCCAATGCACTGATTTCTCCTCGGGTGATTCCTCCAAGAATCACAACTATAACATATTCTTGTCTCGTAGTTGCCAGAACCCGGTTCTTTCTATTGTCCAGCTCATCACAGATATTCCGATCCACAGTTTGTCCCTTAAACATCGTATCCAAGTTAAGGTTGGCCCAATTCGGCCGCCTCAATACACTGTTCACAGGCTTGTACTTCAAAAATTCTCGTAAATAAAGCAGCTCCACCATTCTTGCTACCAAAGGCACTGTAGCACCAGTGAGTGCAAATGAAGGCAGTGAATAATCTCCCACTGACTCAATTGGTCCCAACTCTTTCTCGTCTTCGTCCAAGGGATGCAAATTCCAGAACTTGCTGATTAAGGTATAAGTGCTCTTGTACACATCTTGTCCACCACTTACTCCGACCATTGGGAGATCCTCGTACTCAATATCGGCTGTATTGTCGAGATTCATGCCATCATGGGAAGGAGACGCCGATCCCATAGCTGTTATTGTGCTAGCCATACCAATTCGGGTGGTTGTCGTTGTTGTTGCAGTTGTTGTGGTCATTGTCTCGAGCTCAGTCTTTCCAAAAGTGAAACTTCCAAAGAAGTCGTTCCCCTTATTATTGATTTTTACAAGTTTCTTGGCAAGAAGCTGTCCTATGAGAAGTAAAGGAGCAGACCCGAAGTTGAGACCCAATTCCCGTTCAATGGTATCCATATCTCTCTTCCTGATTCCGTCATTAATGAGCGAAATCAATATAACAAACGATATAATCGTTTCTGCAGGGGTATCTAAGTTCATAAGCGAAAAAAGTTTCTGCACTTGCTGTTTATAATCCATGTCGAAGATATCGTTTTGGATTTGCAACCATGTTTCACAATAGTTGAAGGTGAATTCGGATTCCAAGTCCGATTTGATTTTCGATAATACCCGCTCGCTAAGAGCAGTATGCTTTCTAACCAATTCATGTTTTGATTTTAGATTGCCGAGATTTTGCACCAACTGCTTGATTTCTCGAAGATCCGAGAGTTTATCGGAATTGCTGTATTCCAGCTGTAAGTACTTGGCAAGTTTGTTGAGTTTAGCTCCAATTGATCCAAAGTTTAGATGTTTGAGGTTCTCGTAAAGCTCATCGTGTAGCTTCTCATTATTCTCTAACGTAGCATTATATTCATCCGTTATGCCAAAGAGGTCGTCCAAGAGGCCCAGGTAATTCATATGACTGAGAAGAAGCGGGAAATAATCTAAGTTTCTTTCTAAAACTACTATATCTGTGTTGCCGCTTAGTTTCTTCTCGAAGAATTCCGCCTCGTTGGCTGCAAACTGACCCATAACCAATTCGGGTATTCTGGACTGGAGAAGAATATTTAGAAGTAAAGTAGAATGGTCTCCCTTAGCGAATGCATTTTTGATTTTCATCATATCCTTCATCATATCCTTCTGCCTGGTGGTCTTGGCTATTATTCGGGCAGTAGCCTCCGAGAGTCTGGAAACAAGCTCAAGAGGGCTATTGAAGTAGGAGTCAAGCCCTCCATTCTCCATATCGAGTGTAAAGACAAAGTCCTCAATGCAAATTGGATACGTTTCCCACCCCATGAGTCGACATTGGCTTGATATCCGTATACTGGGCTGTGATAGGTCAATATCGGCCGCCGTTTCCAAGAGCAGTGCCGTATCAGCACCAAAGATGTTAGAACAGAGCTCATAATAGAACGAACGCGTAAGATCTTTCACAATAAGCGCTATTCGTTGGCGAGAAGCGCTCAAATGCGGCCACAATGATTGAAGGTGGGAAAGTTCGGTGTTACCCGGGCCTACAACAATAATAACGGTACCATATGAAGAAATTGATGCTGCGAATTCAGGATTATTGGCTATTTTTTCAAGCCAAGTCAGTTCTTGGAACTTTCCTCGGCTTTTGAGTGTCAGAAACGGCGAAAGGTAGTTGACGAGATGGGAAAGACTCAGCGAGATGACAAGTAAGTTGTTTTCAGTATAGATACGATCGAAACATTCTAGAAGGTTCTCTAAAGACAGATTATTCAAATCTTTGTCTAGGGATTGGTTTTCCATGAGTGGTGTTTGTGTTAGTAGGTGATAAAACCTGGGGTAGAGGAATAGAAAGAGGTGGAAGTAGGCAATACAGGAGAAGGTTTTGAAGAAAGATCAGAGTAATAAATAATTGAATTTTTCTATATAATTCAGGCTTTCCAAGTAGGATCTTACGATTTATGGGATCGTTGTCGATGGTTGAAATCAGTTGAATGTTTAGTTGAAAGTGCTTCAATTGACCACTGAAAGTCTGGAATCAATTCAATTCAGTCATTATTCGGACGAATATCTTCCAGATAGAACCAATGAACTATGTGGAAGAGTAACCGAGAGGGGGACCGAGTGACAAGAGAAACTTAGTTCGGCAGAAGATATCACACAACGGTAGCTACAAAATTCCATCGTCCGACCAACCTTAGAAAACTTCAAACCCACTAAAGTTTATAGGAACCGTTCTTGGACTTCTCCACCAATTTGAATGGAAATAAGGCCATGGCTTCTTGCAGCACTGTTGCAACCAAACGCTTATCCATTGTAAAGAACAGACAGATCACAAGAACACGGTCATTACTCAACCGCGTAAACTTGTAGTCCAAAAACATCCACTCAGTTGGATCAAAGTCTGTATCATGATAGTAGATCGTATGATCAAGAGAAACCCTGAAAAAATCTTGAGTATAGTCCAAAACAGGGAACACAGCTCGCAGAACCGTACTCAAGTAAAAGGAATCAGAAGCAAAGGCAAAATCAACCATTTTTGCTTTGTGTGGGTTCTTGGCTTGGTTTGTATTATCCAAAACTTTGAAGAACATACCAAACTCTCTGCTTGCTGGTTCCGTTTTCTTTTCTCTCTTACCACCCTTGAATACTTCCGGAAGAAGAATATGGACCAAATTACCGTTTGTGTGTTCTAGATGAGGCATCCTGTCCACTTTACTCTTGTACTTATCAAAGGTGTAATTGGGAGACCTCAGAAACTCAAAGGGCACTTTTGTACGAGGATGGAATTTCTTTTCCATATCCAACAGCGCAAACGCTTCTTGCCGGCTACGGAGATTATTGTTGCGAGTGAATGAAGCCATGAATATGAAGCATAACTCGTTCGTATGCAGCTGATAACACTTCACCATGCGGCTACAGTAGTTGCGTCCCTGGGAAGTGTTGGTCACCTCATATCTCATGACTGACTTCTGCAGCCCTGCCTTGAGAAAGTATGAGTGTAGAGAATGGATATCAAAACCTTGTTCCAGAATGGAATTCCATGCGGCAACCAAGCTCTGGGCCACGAACTCCCCACCGTACGTTCCTCTGGCACCATCTCTAAATGGTTCCAATGGATAATTTGCTACATACTCGACTGTAGATCCGACATTGAAACCAACGGGACCAGAAGGAGCAATCTTTGATGATTTTTCTGAATCTTCTGTTTCTTGGGTTGATTTCTGTTTCGGAACCACAGAGAACTTCTCTTCTAATTTACACACATCAGGGTTGTTGTACACTGATTCGAGACTCATTTGGAACCGATGAAATATAATCTCAAGGTAATTCTAAGACAATGTCAAGGTAATTCTAAGACAATTCAAAGACAATTCAAAGACGATTCTAGTAAATTTGCGATACTTTCAATTTTTGAAACTTCTAAAAGTTCAAGTTTAATGTGGTATCAAGTAATAAGCTCAAGTTTCAATAAGTTTTCCCCCAAATTTGCAAGAATTTTCCACAATTTTTTTAAAAATAGTGATACAGATACTAGCAAGTTAAAATAAAGTTCAGGCTTGATGGAAATAAGTGTCTTTTGTCTTGTTACCTTCTGTCTTGGTGGGTCCGGATCTTAAGAGCTTTATATATTCGACCCCACGATTCATGACTCCTCGGCACATGCTACCGACCGAGGCAGGATATGACCCAAAAGAGGAAAAGGACCAAATTCTTTTCACACTTCAAGTTTAGTTTTGATTTTTGATTTCTCACATTACATTTTTTCTTGGTTCCTTTTATGGGATAATACTGTGATTGAAATTTTCTTGCTGTATGACTTTCACCAGTGATCTTGTTCTAGGCTGTGGATCGGGTGTATACTATTACTGGTGATATTTGCACCCAAGACGGTTATTGTTGGGAGTTTCTCAATTCGTCAGAATTTCTTAATTGGTCAGGATTTTATTATTTGTCAGAAATTGAGATGAATAACTAACTCATCAAAAATTACAATAATTCATCAAAAGTTATTATAGTTCGTCATTAATTGAAGTATCAATTTAACCTCTAAGAATAAGAATCACCTCCACGAATTCACACCCACCATCTATCCTCTATAGCTTAGGCTCTTTATTGATCACGACTCCAGGATGCAGAATCGTCAAACCCTCTTGAACAAATGTAGCAACACATCGATCTTCTTTATCGTAGAAATAACCCCGTACCAAGCTACGATTGTTCTTCGAAACCTTGTACTGGTAAGAAACAGATGCCCACTGGCCAACGAAATTAAATGCGTCAAAATCCTCACAATGGAAATATAAATGATGATCAAGCGACATAGCCTGGTAATGAAAAATATGGAGTCCATTGAGAGACATTTCCATTAAATCTCGAGCATCTCTGCTGTCGTCATAATCGTCATGAGGGTTATTCAGAGTTGGATTCCACTCGAGGTGCAACACACGGGCTAACGTGGTCAAGATGGCTGCATCCGACAAATCAGCCAAAGCAACAAAATTGAACTTATTGTCATTAAAATTCTGTTTGTGCGGCTGGTGCAATCGGCTCCAGAGCGAAACCCATCTCTCGCTGGGGTTAATGGACTTCTCTTCAGGGCACAACTGATGGTCAACAAATTCATCAGAATAGGCGTTTCGAATGAAATCGGTGTGGAAACTTTGACGGAGACTCTCAGGGTCTCGATACTTTTTTGTCAAATTTGGCGGCTCAACAGAAAACTGATCTCCCTTCTTACCTGAACCTTTCTTTGCCAAGCAGCACACCGCCAGAAACACCAATTTTTGTCGCTGAACCAAATGAATCTGCAAAACACAATTATCTCTATCTTCAGAGAGCCTCAAAACTTCATACGTGCACTTTACCCGCGGATTTCCTGGACGAAGGAAGTGACTATGGAACAGAGTAGGAATATACCCTGGAGCAGCTTCAATGGCTACCAATAGCGTCTGTGCACACAAATGTCCGCCATAAACACCTCGTGCTCCTTGAATTGGAAGTCTGAGTGGATGAACACCTTTCCATGTATTGGTATCGATTTGTTTCACCAGCAATGCTTCTTCGAAGTCGTCTACTTCATTTGGGATGGATGCCATGATTGGAAGGAAACAAACGAAAAGAAACGAAAAATCTTCAAAGTTAGGATTGAAACCAATGAAATCAAGAATATTCTTTAGAGAAAAGTAAAGAAATTCTTTATTGGGTGGAAAGAACTCGGCATTTCATAGTCGGCACCTGGAATATGGGGTAAGATGGATAAGTCCGAGTGCCCCGCTTAGTGTGATAATGGGAAGATAAGGAAGATGGTAACCAGAGAAACAGAAAAAAAAAGAAAAGAAAAAGGAATTCAAATCATTCCAGACCTTGCATTTTGATTTCCTTTTCCTTTACGTTTTTCATTTGAATTTTCAATTCCCTTTTTCCACATTCCACATTTCAATTTGTTTTACCACTTTTTCTAACTTGCAACTAGCAGTCCTCTTATTTTCCACTTCGATTTCCATTTTCGATTTTGCATTGTTTTCGTTTCTTCTTTTCTTATTTCATTTTTTTAGAAAGAGGACGATGAGCGCTAAATGGAAGACTGAATGGGACCCATAAGCGCTTAAACAGCACTATTTTCATTTTTCGTAGTTTAATTTTTCCAATTCCATTTTTTTAAAAGAATTCTTTTTTATGCCCTTCGAAGCTTATGCGCTGGAATAAGATCCTTAAGTGCAATTGCGACCTCACTGTCATCTTTGGTGGGGGCTCTTTTGAACCCACCCAATTCATTCTCTTGCATGTACTTTGGAACTGAAAGAGGAACAGAAGTCTTTTCCTGAAAGAGACGTTGTTTTATTATGAGTGTGGAATCGCTTCCCTCTTGCTCAATGGCCTGGTCTTCCATTGGCGGCAATCCAATAAGTTCTCTCTGGCGATTAGTCAAGGGTAAGTCCTTGCATTGGTCCTGAGGAAGGAATAGGCGAACAGAATTCACGAAAATAGCAGCAATCAATATCCATTGTAGTTTCTTAAAATGGCCGTATAAAGCAGTGAGATAGCCCAAGATGACCTGAAACGTCTTCAGAGTGTAAAGTTGAGTCTTCATAGTATTACGATACATCTCATTTTCATCGTGATAAGCGACCTCATATAACTGATACAAGTATTCACCAAGTGCAACCGTCATGTGGAAGGTAAAGAGCCGAATGACATTGGCCCAAAGCGACTTGAAGAGTTGCTCTTTACTTACTTGTCGCAGAAGCGCTTCCAGAACCACAGGACTAGTCCATTCTCCGGAAGGCACTTCAACATTAAATTCATTACATTCTTTACCAAGGCCGTTGCTCAAGCAAGTCTTGTATGAGGGTGGTACAACGATAGGGTTTCTGTTTTTGGCTGTGACCTGGGGAGGAAAGTAATCACGCAGGAGAATAGGGCCGCCAGAAAAAATAGGAATATCGAGATCTCCTTGATAAATATGATTTCTTTTTTCAGAGTTTGTAGCAAATAGGTCAGTTGGCGGCCGGTTCAATAAAGTTTCAGCTGGTGTCACTTGTGCCGCATCGGGTCTATTGAGCTGGACAGCAGAATTCCCGAGTGGAGTTAAATTTACATTGTCAAAGAACTTGTACTTCATGGATCTGTCATTTTCATGATTCATGGATCTATTATTCCCCTGATTCTGGACTGGTTCGGGCTGAAAGTGGTCCCGATGATGTTGTGAATGGTAAATGGAGTGTCTGGCATCGTTAACGCTGGTGTTGGGCAATCTCTTGAGAGGGGTAGCAAACCCAACAAAAGATTCTGATCCTGTGACAAAAGTATCGTCATCGTTATGTAGCCCGCTTTTGTTTTGCGAGCCAAACATGATCTTTGGAGGAGTTAATGATGTGGGTTTTGTTTAGACTTGGGCTTGAGCTGGGCTGCAGGATACAGTATCATAGTTTCAAATCTTCATCGAATGATCCCAATTTGGCAATATCCATGGAAATAATAGTAGGTCGTCCATGAGCACATTGAAAGGGAAGTTTGCAATTGCTCAAGTTTTTGATTAAATAGCACAGCTCAAAGTGGTTGAGACGCTGTCCAAACTTGATACTTTGGCGGCACGCTGACAGGGCGAGGGACGAGAAAATACAGCTCGGTAATTTCAGAACCTGTAAAAACCAGTTATCGCTTTGGATATCCACATTTGGTTTTTGGGAGCTGGTGTAGGACAAGAGGCTGGCACCGATGTCACTGCCATCAGAGCCAATACTATTTCTCATGCAATAGGGTAAATGAGTAATGCAACAAATATCTTGGTCAAGAAAATAGGATATTCCCATTGCATCGAAACAAGTGGCATAATCGTCTAGATCATGATACTCGTTGATGTTGACTTTGAACCAGATAGGTTCTGTCAATTTGACTCTTAGATCGTAATATGGGTCAGTCACCCTTTCGATGAAACGGCGCAAAATCAGCTCAAACTGAAAACGTTCGTCACATGCATGTTGGTCGACGAAAAACATGCGTGCGCCTGTTCTTATTAGAATTACTTGGTTCGCAATTTGTCCTATAACCTCTGCGCCGTCGATTGCTTGACGACCAAGCAGTGAAACAGTTCCGAAATAAGGCGAGTTATTGATACATTCCCGTCGAATCTGTGGAGAGTTGTTGCCTTTCCGTCGAAAAGAGGCTGGTCTTTTCGTAGAAAGTGAATTGAGAGACTGGAAGACATCCATGGGCAGTTTCAACGTAGGTGCCTGAATGATTCGGATAAAGTAGCTTTTAACTCTAACACCGCGACACTCTTCAGGAAGAAGATCTTTGAGGAGTTCTATCAATGTCTTTTTTTCTTTTTTTGTCAACTCGACAAACTGGTTGTTCCATTGAACAACCTGAAAACGATGATTACCATTAATAGCATCGGCTACGAAGCCAGAGATATTAATAAAATCGTTTTCAATGTTAACAGGGCAAACGTTTTGTTGATAATGAGTCTCTTTGTATAAATTTACCACGGAATCAGCAGGCTGGAGTACGACACACGGCAGATCATTTAGAAAGGAGATAGTTACCTGAACATATAGCAGATTCACCAAGCAGAAAAAAAGCGCATTTTTCAACTCACGAATGACCTCCTTCTTGCTTAATTGGCGAAGAAGCTTCGCACGAACTGGAAGATCATGGTACAAGCGACACACAAGAGCAGTAGTACCAAAGTGACCCTTACTAATACCAAACCGGCTTCTATACATTTCAAATACACTATGATCCATTGGATTTCCGATACAGATACATTCATCTCCAAATTCTCGATGATTAAGTAAGTACAAATAAGCACAAGTGGAAGAGATGGTCTCTAGAGACAGATGTAGACCGTCCGATTTCGGGTCCAGACTGAAGTCAACAAACCCAGATCCATTATCAAAAACACATAGACTGAGCGATTCAAGATCAAAAACGATTTTCACCCGAGATGCCCCAGCCTTGATTGAGTTGACTACTAACTCAGAAACTACTGGTGAAACAGAGCCAACGACGCTATAGGCATGAACTTTTCGGGCTACTTTCACCGGCAAGTGGCCAATCATAGACATTCCATTGGTACAATTTGGCAAGAGATGTTAAAATATACGGGGAGTACAAAGTGAATCCGTAAAATTTAAGTGGAAATTGTCGTCCTTATATAGGTTTCAGATCTGGATCCTGCAGGATACTTATCGGTTAATCTGGGGAACATTGGGCCATGACGCCATGAAAAACGACACAGGACAAATCGAAAGAAAAAAAAATCAAATGTTTGGATCCCATCTTTGATAGGAAATGCCGAATATCTTTTTGGAACATTAATATCCTCTTCAGACCTGAAAAGGCCACTACAGATCTCTACACTTCCTCCAACACTAAAGCCTGTACACACCTCATCTCTTCTTGACGCAAACAAACACCATCTTTGTATCTCTCGATGCCAAGGTCGGGAGAAGATCACCTCAAGAAAGATTCCGATGTTTCTGCGGCCGAATCTCTCATCGCAGGTTCCATTTCCGGTGCGGTTGCTCGGTATGTTGCGGGTGTAGATCCGTTTTCATCTGCCTTTTCGTCTATCAGTTCCATGTACTAACAATTACAGGGCCGTCACAGCTCCACTCGACACCATCAAGATCCGGCTTCAACTAGCCCAACTTGCAGATTCTCAAATGACAGGCGCAACGATTATTTCAAAGCTTTTGCGACAAGAGGGTGTCAGGGCCTTGTGGAAAGGGAATGTTCCGGCTGAATACTTGTACATCTTGTACGGTGCGGCACAATTTACTTCATATTCGGTATTGAATCGCCATTTTAACAATTACCAAGAATACCACGGTTGGAAATTAGCACAACTGACGCATTCTTTTGTTGTAGGTTGCGGCGCGGGTGTTGTAAGCACGGCGGTGACGTATCCATTTGATCTCTTAAGAACTCGTTTGGTGGCACACGAGTCAAAGCAATTCTTGTCCATGTCTGCCACAATTCGCGAGATTTATGCGCAAAATGGTCTCCGAGGGTTTTATGTGGGATTGCATCCATCGCTCTTGTCAATAGTTTTATCATCTGGCTTCTTTTTCTGGTCTTATGCATTGTCACGTTCTGCATCAGATGTTCTACCTGTAGACCATCTCTGGGGTAAAGAGGCACTATGTGGCTTGGTTGCGGGCACAACAGCCAAAGGTCTCTCTTTCCCACTTGATACGATCCGTAAACGGGTCCAGATCTCGCGTCCTCTGTCGATATTATCCATGCTTATCCTGCAGTGGAAATCCCATGGATTAATGGGGTTCTATAAAGGGTTTTTGGTCAGTCTAGTGAAAACTGCGCCAACAAGTGCAATATCGATGGCAGTTTATGAATACGTCATCCGTGCCGAAAGAACATTCAAGTTCTGACCCTCTGATAGCCTTACTACTTCTGATCTATAGACCTCTTTTGCAAAGCTCCAAGTAGCTAGCGAAATAAATATTCGTCTTCATCGTCTTCTTCAAGCTCAGAACCTTCTGTTTCATCATCCAATTGATGGTACGTGTTATTGTGATCATAATCTTCACCAGAATGATTGAACGATCCTGGCAGGATATACTCCTTATCTGCATCAGAAACACTAGAGCCGTCTGTCCGGTCAAGGGAAATTTGAGAATTCTTCTTGAAGTAAAAAGATTGCGAGTTTACAATAAGATTGCTGATTCTGTTATCATCAGTTCTGACGCCAGCGTCAGCTGAAGATCTATTGGAAGCAACACGCAGGGGATGACCCATTGAAATTCTATCTACACCAGGGGCTGTAGGCGGACTATCAGGTAAGTTATTGTCTTTAATTTGAGTCAATTGATCGCGAATGTAACCTGGAAGATGTCGGTTCACCAAGGATTTTCTGCGGTTGGCCTTTTCAGTAGCTGAAACAACTTCATTAGTACTTTCGATGGAATCATTTGCCACGCTTTCTGAATTTATGGGTACAGGGGAATTTTGGGTATTGTTGGAGGCGGATTTACCGATTTTGAGTGATCGCCATCTATCTAAAGGAAACACTGCCTGAAGCCCCTGAAGACCCGTTTTTTGTTTGGATTTTCCCAATGGAAGCGGGATATAGTTTTTTCCAGCAAATTCTGTTACTTTTGTTACGATATTAACATTGGAAATCGCCGTTTCTGCTGGTTTACTGAGAGATGTTGGGCGCATCGGCGGGTTCACTGAGGGTGGCCCAATGAGGTCAATAGACAATCTTTTTTGGTCATCCGAAGGTTCCGGAACAACGGAAACAATTCCAGTAAATGCCAAATTAGGCGATTTGTTTTCATTCACGGGCTGTTGGACATTACGTTCCAGACTATACGGAACCAAGTCCAAGTCATCAATCAAGCGATTGACGGAGTTCCAAGAGACGGAATTTTCTGAATATTGTTGAGTAAGACGATTGCAGAGGTTTCGATCATTTCGGAGCCATGGAGTATTATTGATTAATTCTGTTAGTAGGGCTTGGTTGATTAGGGACATGGTGTTAGGAGGGAGAAAGTATGGGGTAAGAGGATGAGAGATGGTGGAGGTGGAGCAGAAACAATGGTTAGGAACTAAGAAAATGGCTAGGAAACTTGAATGCCGATTAATATACAGGAAATGGTTATGAACTTTAGACAATTGCTTATAAACAAGGATAAGGTTATAGTACATGATACAACGTGCATCATAATTGGTTATGCTACATGAGACATGCTTGTAATAGATGGGAAATGGTAAAAGTAAACGAGAAATGTTTGAAATAGTACTATAAATAAGAATTGCTTATTAATTATGATATTTGGCTTTGACCGAAGATAGCTTCCGATGTAAATAATTAATGACATTTGGGGGTTCCCATTGATTTGATTGATTCAATGTTATTCGAGCCATTGTTGAAAAGAAATAGATTATCTAGAGCCATTGAAGCACTAATCCGATAAGGGTTAATCCGATAAAGGTCAACAACGAAATGGAAACATGAAGTTGCTTCTACTCCTTAAATAAACAAAACGGACACAAATTATAATAAAATGCCGCCTATAAGGCAACAGACTTATGGCTAGAATATAACCAGACATCTACCTATAGCGAGAGCAGATACGTTGTCCAAAATAGCACTCACAGTAACCATCATGTTCAAATACAAATCCTGGTCAGTCAAATTCATAATTGTTAAAATTGATGCAATATCTAGATTCCACAAGGATTTTAAGCTGTTTGAAGCATACCTCATTAAGTCCTTGCCCAACATGTCCGAAGAACGGGGAATAGAAAAATAGACGTTAATGGACACTATACTGAGGATCCCATGTAATTGTATCTAATGAAAAAAAATCATGAGAGTAACGAAACCGAATTTATGGCCCACAGACACGAGGCACCAGAACACAGCACTACAACATACCTAGTAACACTCACTGAATGAAACTTCAGTGATAACAATACTTGAAGTCTTTCGAGTGGAAATAATGAGTTACGAACAGGAATTCAAAATGCACTATTCTTTCCTGAATAAGAACAAATCATGTTTGAAATTAAGATTCAAATGCCTCTTCTTCAAATGCAATGAGTAATTTCGTTCAATAGGAGTTCCACGGCTTACACTGACTTGGCATCAATTTCGCATTTTGCTCTCAAAACCACTTTAAGCAAATAAGGTTTCCGTAGCTTACTTAAAAAACTATGTTTCTAGCCTTTTAGGTATCTCGAAGAACCAACTTCAAAAAAAAACAGTAATTCCATGTGGCTACTTAGAATCCTTTTCCTCAAAACCCAATATTATATACAGCTGAAGAAAATTTTCTTTCAATGGGATGACTTTTCTTTTTCTTTTTCGCTGCGAGAAAATAGCGATATGTTACCCAAATTGAAAAGGTGAAGGAGACTACTTCAATACAATTGAAACAAGTTTATGTTAGGATGCAAATCTCAGGAGAACACCGGAACTGTTTTGAAATGCTTCCCATTGTATCATAATTTGATAATTCGAATTCAACTTTATCCGAAAGACTGTTCTCTCAAAACCAACTGTGGTGATACACAAGATCGACGTTTTCCGTAGAGCAGGTTACTGACAAATTGTCAAGACTGAAAAAAAAGAACAATTCATTTTTATACAAAGAAATATAATTGACCTTTTACAAATCTCTCCTGCTTCATAATATTCAGTTGCATAAGTAAACTGAAGAGGGAACTAACAGCTCTAGTAACAAGAAACCTGATCTAAATGGTATATTCTGAATTCTATATCTTCTAATTTGTAGTAGCTTAATCGAACAGTCAAGAAATTACACATTTTTCTAAGATTAACTATTTTTCTTAAACTAACCGGAGTTCAATTTTTCAATTTTTGCAACCACCATCAGTACTTGTACAAAAGATCGTATAAGGTAGATATCTCGAAGAAGGCACTATCTATATACTTAAGATCCTCTTTCAATTGTTTCTCTCTATTGTCCAATCTCTTTTATTTCCTTCAAGGCTTTCTTCCTCTCTTCCTTTCTTCCTCTCTTCCTTTCTTCCTTTCTTCCTTTCTTCCTTCACTCCTTTCTTCCTTCATTCCTTTATAGCGCCTTAACCTAAGTCCAATGAAACCCTTTTGCAGCAAGCAAACCCAATAATCATCCCATATAAAATTATAAAAGACCGTCTTTTCGCCTTCTGATTCAATTCAAAAAATTCAAAAAATTCCCCTCCCCTACCTTCTAGAAACTTCCCTATTGCCACCTCTCTCCAAACTCCAGAGGTACGGGTCCCGTCTCTCTTCCGCCCCTCCTCCACACGAATATATTTCCAACCTCCCCCCGAAACTTCCTATCACTTCTTTCCTAAAACTCTATCTGGCCCATCAGAACCAAATCTAGAAGAATCTGAAAAGATGTCAAGCATAGTTCATAACCCTGCAGTTGCTGCAGCGGATTTGTTGGTGCCGAAACCTTTGTTTCTGCGTTTCTATGTATGGCCCTTTGGAATCATCTACTCGGCGTTTCTTCACATATATTTCAACCACTACGATAAGTATATTGGAGGTTCCGAATGGACTTTTGTTTATTTGATGGCTCTTGGATCCCTTAACATGTTGCTCTGGTTGATGCCAAAGTGGAACATGAACATTGATGCCCGCTTTAATTACTCCCAGGTCCCTCTGATGGCCCAGGCATCCCATATTAAGATTACTCCAGCGCCAAACTCAGGAATTGGCGAGATTTGTACTATCCAACGAGAAGTTTACCCCGATGGCCAGAAACAGACTTCATTCTTGTACCAGAAAAGACGCCATTTGTTCGTGGAATCAAAGGGTTACTTCTCTCCTCCTCACTTCGACGTAGACGAGTTACCTCCATTATCTTTCCTTCAGAATAATAAGGGTTTGAGCGGAGACTTGGAAAAGGAAACGCGTATTTATGGTTTGAACAGATTCGATATCCCCATTCCAACTTTCATGGAGTTGTTCAAGGAACACGCCGTAGCTCCATTTTTCGTGTTCCAGATCTTCTGTGTGGCTTTATGGTGCATGGATGAACAGTGGTATTATTCTCTCTTCTCCCTCTTCATGTTAGTCTCTTTTGAAATGACCACAGTCTTCCAACGTCGTACTACCATGAACGAATTCCAGAGCATGGGTATCAAACCTTATGATATCTACGTATACAGAGATGAGTCTTGGACTGAGACTACAACCGATAAATTGTTACCCGGTGATATTGTTTCCATCACTAGAACAAAAGATGAGAGTGCTCTTCCTTGTGATTTGATTCTTCTTGATGGTTCTGCCATTATGAATGAAGCTATGTTGTCTGGTGAATCTACTCCGTTGTTGAAAGAGTCCATCAAATTGAGACCTTCGGAAGAATCTTTCCAGCCTGATGGTATGGACAAGAACTCTTTGCTCCATGGTGGTACTGTTGCTTTGCAAGTGACTGCTCCTCAAAATTCGTCGATTCCCGTTGCCCCTGACCATGGTACTTTGGCTTACGTTACCAAAACTGGTTTCGAGACCTCTCAAGGTTCTTTGGTCAGAATGATGATTTTTTCCAGTGAAAGAGTTTCAGTCGACAACAAAGAAGCCTTTTTGTTCATTTTGTTTTTGTTGATTTTCGCTATCGCTGCTTCTTGGTACGTGTGGGTCGAGGGTACAAGAATGGGCCGTATCCAATCTAAATTGATCTTGGACTGTATCATTGTGATTACTTCCGTTGTTCCACCTGAGTTACCTATGGAATTGACTTTGGCTGTCAATTCTTCGTTGTCCGCTTTACAAAAGCACTTCATTTACTGTACCGAACCTTTCCGTATCCCGTTGGCTGGAAGAATTGATGTGTGTTGTTTCGATAAAACTGGTACTCTTACTGCTGAAGATTTGGTGTTTGAAGGTCTTGCAGGTTTCAACTTGGAAAACAATTCCGAGCTTGTTGCTTGCGAAGATGCTCCTTTAACTACTTCTCATGTCTTGGGTTCTGCTCATGCTCTCGTCAAGTTGGACGACGGCGACATCGTCGGTGATCCAATGGAACAAGCTACTCTTAAGGCAGCTGCCTGGACAGTCGGGAAGAATGATACCGTCGAAAGAAAGTTGGTTGGAGAAAAGGAAACTAAAGTCGAAAAGATTACAATCTTGCGTCGTTTCCAATTCTCTTCTAGTTTGAAGCGTTCATCCACCATCACTTCTATCAACACTGTCAAGGGAAAGAACTTTGTTGCTGTAAAGGGTGCTCCAGAAACCATCAAAACCATGTTGACAGATGCCCCAGCCAACTACGAAGAGTGCTACAAACTGTTTACTAGAGCTGGATCCCGTGTTTTGGCTTTGGCCTACAAATACATTGATACCAGCTTGAACGTAGTCAAGGTTGACCGTAAGTCCATCGAGAGCGAGTTGAAATTTGCCGGATTTATCGTATTCCACTGCCCTTTGAAGGATGATGCCATTGACACCATTAAAATGTTAAACGAATCATCCCACCGTTCAATTATGATAACTGGTGATAATCCCTTGACTGCTTGCCATGTCGCAAAAGAGGTCGGTATTACCAGCAAAGAAGTTTTGATTTTTGATGCCCCTGAAGAGCACCATGATTTCGATGCGGAAGATGATATTATTGTTAGAAATGTCGACGAGACTTTCGTTGCTGCATTCAACAGCAGCCGTTCAATCGATAGTTCTTGGTTTGAAAAGTACGATTTCTGTGTTACCGGTTACGCATTGGCCCATTTGACTGAGCATCCACAAATGTTGGAACTTTTGAAACACGCATGGGTTTACGCTCGTGTCTCACCTGCTCAAAAGGAGTTTTTGTTGGCCTCTTTCAAGGATGCTGGTTACAGTACATTGATGTGTGGAGATGGTACCAACGATGTCGGTGCTTTGAAACAGGCACATATTGGTGTTGCTTTATTGAATGGAACCGAAGAAGGTATGAAGAAAATCGCCGAAAACAGAAAGATCGAAGCCATGAAGACAGTTTACCACAAGCAAGCTCAATTATTAGCTAACTGGCAGAGACCACCACCAGTGGTACCTGCTGTGATTGCTCATTTGTACCCACCTGGTAAGTACAATCCTAACTACATCACTGCTTTGGAAAAGAGAGGTGTTGAGATCACACCTGAAATGCGTCAAGAGGTCGAGGTAGCCAACCGTACCGAAGCCCCTCCAATAGAATTTGTAAAGGACGAATCAGGAAAGATTTCTGCTTCAACTATTGCAGACTCGTTCATGTCCCAAATGGGTGACGGCGAAGATGATGAGGTTCCAACTTTGAAGTTGGGAGACGCTTCTGTTGCTGCTCCATTTACCTCGAAATTGTCCAATGTTTCCGCTGTGACAAACATTATCAGACAAGGACGTTGTGCATTGGTTTCCACCATTCAAATGTACAAGATTTTGGCTTTGAATTGTTTGATTTCCGCATATTCTTTGTCTGTTTTATATTTGGCCGGTATAAAATTTGGTGACGGACAATCGACTGTGTCTGGTATTTTGTTGTCAGTCTGTTTCTTTTCTATCTCCCGTGGTAAGCCACTCGAGAAATTGAGTAAAGAAAGACCATCGAGCGGAATCTTTAATATTTACATTATGGGATCGATCTTGGGTCAATTTGCCATCCACATCATCACATTGATCTACATCACTCGTGAGATTTATATTTTGGAACCTAGAGAGGCACAAGTGGACTTGGAGAAGACTTTTGAGCCCTCTTTGTTGAACACCGGTATGTTTTTGCTTCAGTTGGCTCAACAAGTTTCTACATTTGCTGTGAACTACATCGGTTTGCCTTTTAAGGAAGGAATCAGAGACAACAAGGGTATGTATTACGGACTTTTGGGCGTTGCTGGGTTAGCACTCGTTGGATCCACAGAGTTCATGCCAGAAATTAACCAGGCTATGCAATTCGTTCCAATGACTACTAGTTTCAAGGTGAAGTTGACGGGAAGTATTCTTGTGGATTTGGTGTTTACGTGGGTGATTGAGGTTGTTTTGAAGCACTTTTTCATGAACTCAGGTGGTGCCGACATTGCTCGGCGTGAAGATTAAACATCTCCGTTTTATAGAGAACATAGTAACTAAGCAATCTTCATTATCTCGCTGATCTTAGCCTTGTCTGCGGTTCTGTCAAGAGGGTAAACCTTGATGGCACGGATGCTGCCTTGGGTGATGATCTCCATTCGATCCGGTAGTGCTTGGGAGATTTCTTGCAATGCATCTTCGACTTCTTGTTCGCTGATGTTTAATGTGAAGGAGTCCTTGACCATTGATACCAATTTAGGCAAGGAAAAGCATTTGAAGCTAGGTTTGAAAGCATCATCGGAGCTTGCCAATTCGAAAATCACGTCATAGAGAGGAGGTAACTTGCTGAGGATTCTCTTGCGGTAAGTTTGTTCTGGCAGATGAAGATCGTTTTCGAAGTTTCGAAGTTTCTCCTTCTGTTTGATGCGTTCCAACAACGAGAGGCCTCCAGACTGAACAGGTTTCTGTAAAAGGGCGAATTTCTTGGAGCTATTGGATAATGAGTGGCATAATTTGGAGACTTTGGAAGGTGAAGAGCGGGTTCGAGCTTTGGTGGGTGATTCTTTTAGTTGAGTAGGTGAATCAAGATCCCAATCGTCATCATTTGTTTTAGTAGGCGAAACAAGGTGATAATCTAAGCCGGTGCCTTTTTTTTTAGTAGGTGTATGAGGTAATAGATTTTGCGTATCGACCAAAATCTTTAATGGAGATGGTGGTAGAGAGGTGGTTGCAGAAAGAGGTTTTGAAAGAGGAATAGACGACGAAACAGAAGTAGAAGAACGTGAAGATTCTAGTTCAGTTTCAATATTTTCACTCTTGAAAGATGTATCTTTGTCTACTGAAGTACCAGCTGAACTACTAGCTGAAGAACTAACAGAACAACCAACAGTAGAACCAATATCCAAAGGTTCAACGAACGGATTATTACGACATTGATTATCTACATCATCTGCAAAATCACCAAGTTCAACAAAAGCCGAAAGTTTTCTCACCAATGGCATTTCCTTAGACTCTCGAATTGTCTGTTGTAATTGTGCCCTTCGACCAGGGATAGAAGCACCAAACCTGGCCATTGTTACTCCCTTCGGCACCAAAAGCCCATAGTCATTACATGCTGACCCGGTGAATACAACCCTATATAGAGTAGCATCATAACTCATGATTTGCTCCACCACAGCCTGATCGACTCTACGATTAGTGAGATGAGTAGCCTTGGAGCATAGTAAGTGAAGCAGTGGTGTAGTGGTACTGGAGGCAAAATGTAGACATAGTAGTGTATCTATAGATGCCAAGATTGATGGAAGTTTTTCATTTTCCATTTGTTTGTGTATTGTTTTTTTAGAGATGATGGAGTAGTTGGGTTGAATTTTCACTATGGGGAAGAAGAAGAAGAAGAAGGAGGGCAAAAAGAAAAGAGTAGGTAAGAGAAAGATAAGAGAAGATAAGAGGACAGCAAAGTAAAAAAAGATTAAGGAAATTTGAAAAGTCTGTTATCGAATCAAATATTATCGCATTTGAATATTGATGGATCGGTGTACTGTGACGTAGACGATAAGCCATGTTCCGTATAAAGATCCATTTAGCTTCTTTTGATCTTGATTGCATTTTTGAAATTTCGATTCATATTTCCAATTTGTTTTATTGAAAACTTTCACAAAGGTTGTGGGGTTGTGGTTTCTATTTCTTGTACTTCTTTGTATTCACAGAACATTCAATTATATATTCGCTTCTTTCTATTGCTATTGTTGCTGCTACTTCTATCTTTGTTGTTTCTTTTCCAGCTTTCTATTCAGCTGTATCTCCTTTCTTCGTCCCCTAAAGCTTCAACTTCTCCAAAATTGCAATGGTTTGGTTGTAACCTTCAGCCTCAGCATTCAAATTCTCTGCTCTCTTCAATGCGGCTTCCTTAGCCTCAGGCTTGGTCTTCTCTGTGAACTTAGCAATGGAATCAGCATTCTTAGCTTGCATCTCTTTAAGGTTGCTCAACTTCTTCTCGACCTTGGCAATTTCGGCATCAATATCAATTTGACCCTTAACCATAACATGCACATTGGTGTTGGCACTGATACCGTTCAATGCACATCCACTTGGAACTGGCTCGCCGCTCTCAAGAACGTGAATGTCCTCAACACCCTTGATCAAGGAAATGATAGACTCCTTTTGAGTGTTACAAACGTCTCTGACAACAGAGTCGGTCAGCTCAACGTAAACTTGACCGTTCTTCAAGATGTTGTATTGGGATAACAACGATCTAGCACCCTTTGTAATGTTCAAAACCAACTCGTAACCCTCGAACGAGGCAACATCGTCAAGGTCCGCTTCATAAACTGGGTAAGGAGCGATAGTGATAGAAGGAGTAGAGTCCCCAGATCTACGAGGCAATCTTTGCCACATCTCCTCGGTAAGGAATGGCATGAATGGATGAATCATTCTCAATGCAGAGTCGATACATGTGTACAAAGTGTCCTGCGCGGATTTGCTTTGGACAGCATCACCGTTTTGAATCAAAGCCTTGGAGTTTTCAATGTAAACATCACACAAGTCGTACCAGAAGTTGTAAACAGTATTGGTGGCTTCTGAGAACTCACGCTTCTCCAAATGCTCGTTGACAGATTGCGAAGCAATAGTCAATTTGTGCAAAATCCATTTTTCAACCAAACTTTCATTTCCTGACTTCTTGGCGGAAACTGGAGGTTGGTAGTCTTCACCCAATCTACCCAACACGAATTTGGTGGCCTGGTAGATCTTGTTACAGAACTTTCTGTAACCTTCAACACGCAAAATGTCCAAGTTGATATCTCTACCACCGGAAGTGTAAGCACACAAAGCGAAACGCAAAGCATCAGTACCACATTCTGGGATACCGTTAGGGTAAGATGCCTTTTGGCCAGCAGTGGCCTTTTCGATTTCCTTCGGGTCCAAGTTACCAATCTTCAACTTGTCGTGCAAAGCAGCCAAGGAAATACCGTTGATGACATCTAATGGGTCAACAACATTACCCAAAGACTTAGACATCTTCCTACCTTGAGCATCTCTAACCAAAGAATGACAGAAGACCTCCTTGAATGGGACCTTTCCAGTCAACTTCAAGGTCAACAAAATCATACGGGAAACCCAGAAGAACAAAATGTCCCAACCGGTCTCCAACATAGAGAATGGAGCGAAATTCTTTAAGTCTTGAGTGTCGTTAGGCCATCCCAAAGTGGAGATTGGCCACAAACCGGAAGAGAACCAAGTGTCCAAGACATCTTCGTCTTGCTCCAAAGTGAATTCGACACCTGGGAATTTATCTTGGGCCTTAGTCAATGCCTCTTCGTAAGATCTTCCAGAAACCCAGTAGTTGTTGTCCAAACGGTCGTTCTCTTGTCCCTTGATTACAACAAAGTAAACGGGACATCTATGACCCCACCACAATTGACGAGAGATACACCAGTCTTGAATGTTCTCCAACCAGTGGAAGTACTCACGCTCGGAGGTCTTTGGAGAGATGGTAATTTCTCCGCTCTTGACAGCCTTAATGGCCTCTTTAGCCATTTCGTCTTGTTTGACCCACCATTGTGGCTTCAACAAAGGCTCAATGACATCACCAGATCTGGAACAAAGAGGAATGGTCATCTCGTTGTCCTTTTGGTCAACGTACAATCCGAGTTCTTTCAATTTCTCAATGACCTTGCTTCTGGCATCAAATCTCTTGATTCCTTGCCATTCAGGACCACAATTCTCGTTCAACAAACCATTATCAGTGAAGATGTTGATGAACTCCAAGTTGTGTCTCTTACCGGTGTTGTAATCGTTTTGGTCATGGGCAGGAGTGATCTTAACAGCACCAGTACCAAAGGTCATGTCTACGGCCTCAGAGTCCAAGACAATGGGGATCTTACGGTCCAAGAAAGGGTGTTGGACAAACTTACCGTGCAAGTGGGCGTAACGAGGATCCTCGGGGTGAACGGCCACACCAGTGTCACCAAAGAGGGTTTCAGGTCTGGTGGTAGCAACAGTGATGGTTTCTTCCAGGTCAACAACTCTGTAGGAGTAAGAAGTCAACAAACCGAACTCAATTTTCTCATCATAATCAGGAACACTGAGCAAGGTACGACCAGCAATGTTTTTGTTGTCGACTTCCAAGTTAGAAATGGCAGTGTTCAACTTGGTAGACCAGTTGACCAATCTGGTGGCTCTATAAATAGTCCCGTCCTCGTGTAATCTAACGAAAGCTTCCGTGACAGCAGCAGAAAGATCAGGGTTTAAAGTAAATGCCTCCCTGGACCAGTCAAAAGAAGCACCAATACGTTTGACTTGGGATTTGATACGTCCATGGTAGTCCTCCTTCCAGTCCCAGACCTTCTCCAAAAACTTCTCTCTTCCAAGGTCATGTCTAGTCAACTTGTCAGCCTTCCAGATTTGCTTCTCAACAACAGATTGAGTAGAGATACCGGCATGGTCGAAACCAGGAACGTACAAAGTAGTCTTACCCTTCATACGGTTGAATCTGATCAAACTATCTTGAATAGCAAAAGTCAAAGCGTGTCCAATGTGAAGCACACCAGTAACATTTGGTGGAGGGGCGGGAATGGTGAAGGAACCATTCTTCGAAATTTCACCATCCTCCAACTTTGGCTCGAAAAACTTCTGTTGCTCCCACCAAGAATACCATGAGCTCTCCACATTCTTAGGGTTGTAAGCTTTGAAAGCTGGATCTTCCAAAGAAGCAAGAATCTTCTTCTCACCTGGTTTGGTCTGGTCAATCCATTCAGGAATAGGCTCGGCGACCTTCTTCTCCTTTTTTGGCTTTGGTTCCGAAGCCTTCTTGTTCTTGGAATCGGAATCTTGTTTCTGTTTTTTAGCTAAGAACTTGGCCATTTTCTCTGCCTTCTTCTTCTCTTTCTCGATCTCTTTGGCGGTTTTCTCCTTCTTAGGTGTCTCTACAGCATTAGCTGCAGCAGCCTGTGCCTCTGCTTGAAGATCAGACATTGTGCGTACTATTGTTCGGATGTTATGAGCCCTGAGGGTGGCTGTAGGTCGAACGTTAGTGAAGAGTAGTCTAGTTAAGACCATAGATCTTTTACCCCATAGAAAATTTTTGAGTCATAAACCTGTACCTCAGCTGGGGATTTTGCAGCCAGTAATGAGTATCTATCAAAAGGAAATAAACAAATCAGTCTTGGAAAATCAATTGAAAAGAGATTCAATATATATTTTCTGAGTCCCTGAAGATTGAGTATTTTTTTGGTCTCTTTGCGGTTATTAAAGGTACCGGTTGTGAGGGACCAGAGGAAAAGGAAACCCAAATGGGTTAAAAAAATTTTGAAAATGCAAATGAAGCAGAGGATGCGGACATTCCGAAACCTTTGGTTCCGATCTTTAGCTTCATTAATGTAAGAAACTTCGTTGGATCGTTATTTCTTGCGTTCTTGGGTTTATGGGCCCATTGGTTTGCTTGGTAGAATGGTTCCGAGATCAGCTGCTTCAAAAAGAACAAGAATTAAATGATGCGAGGCCGTTTCTTAGGAGCTCCGTTACCGTCATCAACGCCTTTCTTATTGGTGGATCCATCAGATCCGTTAGAACTCATGAATGCCGCCTCTATACTGTCTTTCTCTTTCTGCTTCTGCAACCGATGGATCATAGCCTTAGACAACCGGGCATCAGTGTTTCTGTTAATTTGTGCGCCAACAATCTCTCTAGTCAAACCAAGACCTATTTCTTCACCAAAGGCGTCTGTGACTGTACGTTCTTCCTTACCAAACTCCATCTTGTTTTGTGCTTTCCGGAGTTCAGACATATTGAACCGTTCCCGCATCTTACGGAACCTTCTACCGGCTCTTTTCTTCGATTTGCGTTCTTGAGGCACCGGAAGTGCTTTGGGTCCAGTTTGGTCAGGAGGAAGGAGAAGTTTGTCGAGTTTAACTTGTACTTCTTGTCGGTATTTGATACCAAGCTCACCTCCAGGGCTACTTCGGGAAACATCAATCCTGGCAGCAAGGATCGTTTTCCCAGAAACAATGCGTAGTGCCTGTTTAATTATTTCCGGCGGAAGTTCGTTGATCAACGGACAATGATACAAGTATCCGGTGGACCGAATGTGGGTGATTGAGTTTCTTTGCTGGGACAGAAGATCACGGACACCAAGAGACGGAAGATTGCATGAAGGTGTTGCGGCGAGATCCTTAAGCGATCCTGTGCTTACGATAAGTTGTGAAGCCACGGTCTGTCCCACAAGAGCAGATACATTCGGAGCATACTTGGATAACTTATCAGCAATAAAGTCGGATACTTCAAGCATGAAAGATCCCAAATCAACACATGCCACTGCAGCGTCTCGTAGGTTTGACCATGACGACTCATGCAACTCATTTGAATGGCGGGCCTGTTGAATAGCAGCCATGGTAATGGCAAGAACCTTTTCACCAGAAACCACAGTATTAAGGAATTGATTGTGGGTCCGAATCTGGTCCAAATCCGGACCAATGGTATGAACTATTTTACAGTAATCTATAGAATTGGCCACAAGGCTTTCTAACTCCGGAAACACCTGGTTGTAGCGGGCAGCTACATAACGATGTAGAAGTACTATTTCCTTAGATATAACGTCCGGAAGTTTACTCAAACTCATAAGAAACATATATTCTTCGCTTTCAGTGGATCCAGAAACATTTGACGCAAGTTCCATATAATCTACATTGAATTTATCTGCGTACTTTGTGAGTTCTTGTCTTACCATGGCCATATTGCCTGAAACACAGCTGAGCTCTGCTACAGCAAACCGAGTCTTTGGGTCAATTAGCTGTAGTTGTCTATCCACATTCAAGTCTTTGGTGTGCCGCAATAACAGATCTAATGAGTCGTATACTTGTTTTGTTAGTTGTTGAGATGACTCTGATCCAGACGTATTCAAGTTGGTTTGGGAACCAGAGTCATGACCATCTGAGTCAGAGTCACTTCCAAAATCATCGGCTAGCGCACTAGCATAGTCAATTGTCATTTGAAACGAAAAAAGTCAGAAAAAATGCGATTGTATTTACTTTCTATCTCTCTTAATCCTCCCAACAAGCTGAGAACCTCATCACTCCTCCAGTCACGTGACCCCATCTATCTCATCCCCAAGAAACCAAAAGAGAACAAACACACATTCTAGACAGAACAGGAAACTATTAACTTTGCCCAAAAATACAAAATGTCGTTTACAGTCACATTAGGCGAACTCGCAAATGTGGACGGATCTAGTAGAATCTCCGTGGGCAGCACCCTTGTCATTGCATCTGTAACAGGACCGATTGAACCAAAAGCCCGTCAAGAACTTCCCACCCAAGCCAGTTTAGATATCATTGTCCGTCCTAGTAGAGGCCTTTCCGGTACACGGGAAAAGGCCATTGAAGATTTGTTGCGAACGGTTCTTCAGTCGGTGATTGTACGTCACAAGTACCCAAGACAGCTTATTCAAATAGTAGTACAGTTTTTGGCCAGTGATCTAGACCAAGAAGAGTCTTCGAGCGAAACAGGAGGTCAATTCAATACCGGGGCAAGTTATATGAGCAATGAATTGAGTGCTGCCATCAATTGTTGTTACTTTGCCTTGATGGATGCCAATGTAGCCTTGTACAGCTCATTTGCAGCAGTTTCGGTAGCTATTGCATCAGGAGAGACAGTATATAGTCCTGGTTTGGCTATATTGAAGAAATGTTCCAGTCACCATGTTGTTGTCTTCGATATCCGTGATAAGAAGGCTTCTAAGATACTATTGGTTGAGAGTAATGGTAATTTCACTGAGCAGGAGTTGTTGGCTACGATCCAAGATGCCAGTAAAGAATGCGAGGTGATTCACAAGAAGGTTCAGCGCCCATTGTTGGAGAAAAAAGTTGACCAGGACTATGTTTGGAGTCAATAATGCCATGAAAGGCGACATGAAGAGTATTAGCATTGTACAATAAAAAGGTGCATGTCCATCAGTACCTCAACTTTGGGGAGATGACGCACCTATAGTGTGTGGTATGAATATTTGGTAGATTTCTTTTACACTGCTATCTTTTTTAGTGCACTTCACGAGGCATAAATAGGAAGGAAGTGTTTCAAACTACTGAATCGGATGTTCTGCCGACATAAGATAACAAATCTACATCAACCATCATATCCAGGAGATATGGTTCGGCAAATATATAGTAGACAAGTATTAGGAAGAAAAAAACACTCAATTAACTTTTGCATACCATGACATTGTATATTATCAGTATCTTCAGTCATGTTGAGTAGGACAGTTGCCTAATTAGGAGACCCTGAGCTTCTTCAAACGACTTATTTGGAAACCTTTAGCTTTATGATGTTTTTTTTTCTCTTAGCGTGTCATCATAGAAGATAAATTCGCGATTGATCCCTTGTTTATTGTGACAACTAGTACTTTAGAAGCATCTGAAACGATGTGTCCTGAGCAGAATACACTAGGGGACTACTTCGTTTATGGAACACACAATATAATTTCATCAATAGGTAATAGATTACACAATCAATAGTTTAACAGTTCCTTGAACCTTTATAGAATAGCATTAGTTTTCCTAGCCTAGCAACGATAAATCTACGCACAGAAACAGCGATAAATAGTGACAACAAGACTGAAGCTTTCCAAACACAAGCTCTAATTTTGTGGTTCTAGTAAATTCCAGTTATAATAATCGAGTTTAGCCCAATTAGTCGTGGAATTAGTCTCAGTATACAATCACCTTCCTAATTAGGAAGCGGCTGCAACATACATGAACCACCCGCCAGCTTCCTCAAGAAGAACAACTAATACCATTACAATTATACAAACAACAACAATGCAAGCAAAAGAGAAAGAATTTGCTCCTTTTGGAGATATCACCAATTTGATTCGTTCAAACAAGAAATCTAATCCTAGTAAACCATATTACAATCCGAACCCTCCACCTCCAAACAGGATAAGATATAAAGATCTAGAGCCAGAAAGGGGACTGTTTTCGGTGACTATTGGCGCTAATCATTCTCATAAATGGTCTCTTACTCCAAAGAATGAACCTGTAGAAAAAAGGGCTGTTCATTATGGAACGTGCAAGCTGCGTACCATCGTGTCCAGAGACGTTATGGTGAGTAGTTGCCTTGGGCCAGAAACTGTGCAGAGTGTGGATTATAAGCCAGAACAAGAGATTGATTCCAATACTACCCTGAAACAAAGTACTGATGATCCTATAGATTTTTCTGCTGAAGTAATTCTTTCATCACAGGAACAAACTGATGAGCCGGGAACCAAAATTGAGTCAGAATCAGGACATGATACGTCAAAAAGGATTGATGAAGATACAAATATTGACCTCCAGGAAACTACCGATGATTCAGCGTCTGTATCAAAGCTGGCCCATGAAATAGAGTCATCTGGAACTATTGTTGCATCACATACCTGGAATATGAGGCCCGCCGAGGAAAGCAAAGAGGAAAAGTCCCAAAACAAAGATAATAAAGAAATTACGAAGACATGTGAGATCTTAGAGGAGAATGAAGAGAATGAAGAGGAGATGATGATGATGATGATGAAGTTGGAGGCTGCAAATGAGGAAGTCTCAAGATTATATGTAAAGTTAAGCAATGTGGAGGAGGAATTAAGGAACAAGTATGAAGAGTTAAGAAAAAGGGATGAAGATTTAAGAAAACGGGATGAAGAAATATCGAGGAGAGACGAAGAATTATTTAAAAAAGATGAAGAAATCAAGAAAACGATAGAGGAGAGAAATACGCAATTGTTCAAGAAAAATGAGGAATTAAGGAAGAAGGATATAAAACTTAAGGCAGAAAAGAAGGAAATCTTAAAAATGAATGCGAGATTATCCAAGAAGGATGAAGAGTTGACCAAGAAGGATGAAGATATCACAGAAATGAAAGTAGAATTAACAAAGATGGGCGAGGAATTAACCAAGAAGAATGAAGAAATCAAAGAAGCGAAAGAAGAATTGGAGAAAGAAAAGCAAAGAAGTTCCAAAGATGCAGACGAAACCGCTAAACTTCTTACATCCAAAATCAAAGAGTATGATTTTCTTCAAGAAAATTATGAAAACGCAACTTCTGATATACAAAGCAAAGAGCGTGAGATAGGAACTCTTACCAAGGAAATTTCAGAAATGAAGGAAGCTTGGGAACTTCAGCGAAGTGACTCAGCAAAGAAATTGTTTTCTTTACAAGAAGTGAATTCCAGTTTAACAAAAAAAATGTCCGCTTTACCAGAAGACAAGTTCCGCTTACAAAAAGAGATTCAGTCTTTACAAGACAAGTCCGGTTTTTTAAACAAGTATTCTTCTTTAAAGAAAAAGAATCACTCTTTACAAAAAGAGGTTAGCTGTCTAGAAGAAGAGAATTCCGATTTAGGAAACGAGATCTTCTCTTTACGAGAAGAGATTGACTCTTTACAACACAGTAGGTCCTCTTTAACAGATTTGTTGACTTCTTTACAGAAAGAGAGCAACAAGGACAAAGAGAAGCTCTTCAACTGTCAGGCGGTTCAAGACAGTGTGAACCTAATGTTTCATGAGGTCAAGGCTGTTAGCAAATTCGTTAAGGCAAACGTTAGCATTCTAGGTTCACGGCCCGAAAACGCCGATTTATTGGATCAGGATTTGATTTCCGAAAATTTCCATGTGTTGTTGCCATATGCTTCACTTGCTTCTTGCTTTAGTGTTCTTTTTGCCAGGATTTCCAGGAGTAGGGACAATCTACCAAGCATTGATACATTTGCTCCCAAATACAATTCTAAAAGTGGAAAACTCAAACACTCAAAATAAATTCTAATACAACTGGGAAATGACGAATAATTATAACTATAAATTGTATGAATAATGCTGTAGTTTCCTGGTTTACAGTGTTTACTACAAGTCGTTCCAATCAGAAAACTCCGTTATTTTTTCCAACAGGAAGTGCCTTTTGTATTCTTCAGGGAATAGAATATAGTTAAAAAAAGGAAAATTATCTACAAGACGGTCATAAGGTTGAACTGGGAACATTGGACTGTGTGAAGTGTGTTTCACACCTGCAGGAAAGTACTGGTGAGACACTGGTGAGACACGACTAACACCTGAAAGTACGGCTGAGACATGAATGTACGGCTGAGACATGAATGTACGGCTAAGATATGAATGAACGGCTCCTACTATGCGGTATCCATGAATAAGGTACTAATGCTATGCTGGGTGCGTTTAAACGCCACACGTAATATTATGGATATATTAATAATTGGCGGGTACAGTATAATGCATACTCTGATACCTTCATGAAGCAAAGCAGTGTTTTGGGTAAAAAGAAAGTGGAACAACCACAACATGTTCATTGAATAGATAATCAAGTATTCAATCCGTAAGGAATATATTCATTGACATTTACACATATCTCAAAGTAATTTGTATGGTACTTCGAATAAGCAGTAAATACTCATGAATAGAAAATAATCTCGCTCATAGTAGTGGTATTATCGTTAAGAATAGTTTTCATTGTGGAAAAAAATGTCACAACAATGTACCGGATTTATCAACTTTGTGCCACTGAAAAACTAATAAAAGCGTCTAACATCAGGGGCCATAATTAGGAAGTTCTAACTACAAAGGAGGCCAAAGTGAAACAACTCAAAATGAAAACAAACGAAAATATAAAAAAAAATCAGTCAATATCACCGGAAACTACATGAAATCGCCGAATATGGCAATTATAACCGTTAAACAGTATACATACCTCCACCGAATTAGGGCATCGTTTCCCCTATGCCCGAGATGATTCTCAGCAATCTATTAATGAGTCAAAAAAGATCTCATTCCTGTATACAATGTCGGTATATGGAGAAGATAGTGCCCATCAATTTTCAAAAAAAAAAAAACATACGTCCACATGTCTCAACCTTTAACTCACCCATCCATCAAAGATGGCTGGTTCGCCGAAATTTCCGAAACCATGTGGCCAGGATCCGCCATGTCCTTGAAAGTCGAGGAAGTCTTGTACACCGCCAAATCTAAGTATCAAGATGTTTTGGTATTCAAGTCAACCGACTGGGGAAACGTTTTGGTCTTGGACAACTGTATTCAAGTCACTGAACGTGATGAGTATTCTTACCAAGAGATGATCACTCATTTGGCCATGAACTCTCACCCAAACCCAAAGAAGGCTTTGGTTATTGGTGGTGGAGACGGAGGTGTTTTGAGAGAGATCTTGAAGCACGAGTCAATTGAGGAGGCTTGGTTGTGTGACATTGACGAGGCTGTTATTGAGGTATCCAAGAAGTACTTGCCTAACATGTCTAAGTCTTACAATGACCCAAGAACCAAGGTACATATTGGAGATGGTTTCAAGTTTTTGGCTGACTTTCAAAACACCTTCGATGTTATCATCACTGACTCTTCTGACCCAGAGGGACCAGCTGAGAGTCTTTTCCAAAAGCCATACTTCGAGTTGTTAAAGGGTGCTTTGACTGAGAAAGGTGTTATTACTACTCAAGCCGAGTCTATTTGGTTGCACATGGATATTATTTCCAAGTTGAAGCAAGACTGCAAGCAAATTTTCCCTGTTGCTGAGTACGCTTACACCTCCATTCCAACTTACCCATCTGGTACTATTGGTTTCATGGTTTGTAGCAAGGATGCTGACGCTAAGGTCAAGGTTCCATTGAGAAAGTTCACTGAGGAGTTTGAGAGCGAGAACTTGAACTACTACAATTCTAGAGTTCACGAGGCTTCTTTTGTCTTGCCTCAATGGGCTGACAAGAGATTGAACAAAGATTTATAAATCCTTGCACAATAAAGGTCTTGTCCATTTTTGTGAATTCTTGATGTAGAAGAAATGTGCATTTGTTTTTTTCGAATATTTATGAATCATTGAGTTTTTTGGATGCAATTCAACTCGAAAATTTACTTATGAACAAGAATAATTGATGAACATGAATAACTGAAAGAAGGTCTGAACATGAGCGATCTAAGAAGATGGGCTAAACATGAATAACTGCTAACCGTGGGTAAGCCAAAAAAATTGGGCGTGTTTACTATTGTTCCGCTGAACAATTGAGTACGAGACTACGAGACTACTATCTGTTTTGCAATGAAGCTTCAATTAACCTCATATATTCACATCATTGAAGCAATTGTAAAATACGATCGGGATTCACCTTTTCGCCATAAGAATTCGAAAAGAAAAAGTTAAAAAGAGAAATTTTCCCATCGCGTTGTCTTTTCTTATCTCTTTCATGTCTCTCTGACCATTTACTGTACAAGACACACAAAACCAAATCAAACTTGTAGAAATTTGAAACTACTACCAAATAAAATAAGTCACTAGATTCAACATTAATTATTCTATATATTTTCTGATAGATAGCTTCAACGGGGTTTCCACGTGACCAGTGTCGACTAGTGACATCAGTAATCAAGATCCCAAGGGTCCCCCATTGATTCGATGGCCCTTACAGAAGAACAGAAAAAACGAATAGTAAGTACAATATGTCATAGTTCAAAATCAAGAATACTAATTTAACAGGAAGAAAATCGGAAAAAAGCTCTAGAAAGACTTCAGCGATTGAAAAGCAAGAAGCAGCAATCCTTAGCATCATCATCATCCGATCATAGATCTTCACCCCATGTGACAATTTCCAGTGATAAAGCCCCAAAAGCCAATTTTCGAGATGCTACGAATCAAACGATAAATTCGCAAGTAATTCTGGATAAAAACCTGTTCAAGAGAGAAAGCAATTTACCCAGTATTCGTGCAAAGGACTATATCGAATATGACTTCTCTACTATGAAAGACAGTAGAGGTGGATTTCTTGACCAATTGGAACCTACAGGATTCACACTGGAGCAAGAGCCGCTAAGTCTTCAAGATTGGAAGGAAAAACAGAAAAAAAACCAAGTGGTCAAGGAACTTGCACCTCCACTTGATTTGAAGAACGCACCCAAGTGTATTGAATGTGATTCACTCGAAGTGGACCCAAATTTCTTCACAAACTTTAAGGTTAAAGTTTGTCGCCGATGCATAAGGGAACAACCCGAAAAGTATTCCCTTCTAACCAAGACCGAGTGTCGAGAGGACTATCTCCTCACCGATCCCGAGCTTCGAGACACTGCATTATTACATAGAATCGAAAAACCGAACCCACATGGATTTCTGAGAATGCAGCTTTTCTTGAGAACGCAAGTAGAAGAATTTGCTTGGAAAAAATGGGGTTCGCCTGAAGGACTAGATCAGGAATGGGAAAAACGGGAACGTACAAGGTTGGAACGCAAGGAAAAGCGATATAATTCCAAATTGAAAGAAATGCGAAAACGAACTCGTGCTGAAGAATATACCAGAAAATTAAGAAATGGTCGACTGATTAATGACAGACATGAGCATCTGTGGTCTGCACCGATATCCTCTAATGAAGCAGCCAAATCAGTTACACGAAGATGCAAAGATTGTGGCATTGAAACCGAAGAGATTTTGATTTAGGAGAGTTTGATTTGGAGTTTGATTTGGAGATTTTTTTCAGAAGATTTCTGTTTCTTTTCTTTCTTTTCTTTCTTTCATTTCTTTCTTGAAGGTATTTGCATGTTAATTTTATTGATCTACTTACTAAGTTACTTAGTGTGTTTGCCCAAGGAACCCATCGCCGAACCAATGAGAATTTGCATTTACAATTGAAAAGTAATAATATCAGAAAATATCAACATCTAAATTTCAAGAAATTACCGAATTAGGTAATTTCCTCGGGTACCATATATTGATTTTGATTTCTTCCAGGTTCCAGTTGGTGCTGTCTGCAGGCACCATAGAAGCTCATAGAATATTTCCATTGCCAACGCGGCCCTCGAATCTGCAACTATATAAAAAGGCTAACTCGCCCTGTCTGTTTCAAATGCCAGTGTTTTTTTTTTTATTTTATTTTCGAAAAAAGCCTTCGCTAAACAAAACGAGGAAACATGTCTGACACTAAGATTGAAACACACGAATTCACAGCTGAGATTTCTCAGTTGATGTCTTTGATCATCAACACCGTTTACTCCAACAAGGAAATTTTCTTGAGAGAGTTGATTTCTAACGCTTCCGATGCTTTGGACAAGATCAGATACGAGGCGTTGGCTGACCCATCTAAGTTGGAGACGGAACCAGAGTTGTTCATCAGAATCACCCCAAAGCCAGAAGAGAAGGTTTTGGAAATTAGAGATTCTGGTATTGGTATGACCAAGAGTGACTTGATCAACAACTTGGGTACTATTGCCAAGTCTGGTACCAAGGCTTTTATGGAGGCTTTGTCCGCTGGTGCCGATGTTTCCATGATTGGTCAATTCGGTGTCGGTTTCTACTCCTTGTTCTTGGTTGCTGACCACGTTCAAGTCATTTCCAAGCACAACGACGATGAGCAATACGTCTGGGAATCCAACGCTGGTGGTAAGTTCACCATCACCTTGGATGAGACCAACGAGAAGATCTCTCGTGGTACCGTTCTTAGATTGTTCTTGAAGGAGGACCAATTGGAGTACTTGGAGGAGAAGAGAATCAAGGAGGTTGTTAAGAGACACTCTGAGTTCGTTTCTTACCCAATCCAATTGGTTGTCACCAAGGAGGTTGAGAAGGAAGTCCCTGTTGAGGAGGAGGAGGCCGCTGCCGACGAGGATGACAAGAAGCCAAAGTTGGAGGAGGTCGAAGACGAGGAGGGTGAGAAGAAGGAAAAGACCAAGAAGATCAAGGAAACCGTCACTGAGAACGAGGAGTTGAACAAGACCAAGCCTTTGTGGACCAGAGCCCCTTCTGACGTCACCCAAGACGAGTACAACGCTTTCTACAAGTCCATCTCTAACGACTGGGAGGATCCATTGGCTGTTAAGCACTTCAGTGTCGAGGGTCAATTGGAATTCAAGGCTATCTTGTTTGTTCCAAAGAGAGCTCCTTTCGACGCTTTCGAGTCTAAGAAGAAGAAGAACAACATCAAGTTGTACGTTCGTCGTGTCTTCATCACCGATGACGCTGAGGAGTTGATTCCTGAGTGGTTGTCCTTCATCAAGGGTGTTGTCGACTCTGAGGACTTGCCATTGAACTTGTCCAGAGAGATGTTGCAACAAAACAAGATCATGAAGGTCATCAAGAAGAACATTGTCAAGAAGTTGATTGAGACCTTCAACGAGATTGCTGAGGACCAAGAACAATTCGACAAGTTCTACTCCGCCTTCTCCAAGAACATCAAGTTGGGTATCCACGAGGACCAACAAAACAGACAATCTTTGGCTAAGTTGTTGAGATACAACTCCACCAAATCGATTGAGGAGACTACCTCTTTGTCTGACTACGTTCTCAGAATGCCAGAGCACCAAAAGAACATCTACTACATTACTGGTGAGTCTATTAAGGCTGTTGAGAAGTCTCCATTCTTGGATGCTTTGAAGGCTAAGAACTTCGAGGTTTTGTTCCTTGTTGACCCAATTGATGAGTACGCAATGACTCAATTGAAAGAGTTCGAGGACAAGAAGTTGGTCGACATCACCAAGGACTTCGAGTTGGAGGAGACCGAGGAGGAGAAGGCCGAGAGAGAGAAGGAGGTTGCTGAATTCGAGCCATTGACTAAGGCCTTGAAGGAAATCTTGGGTGACCAAGTCGAGAAGGTTGTTGTGTCTCACAAGTTGGTTGATGCTCCAGCTGCTATCAGAACTGGTCAATTCGGCTGGTCCGCAAACATGGAGAGAATCATGAAGGCTCAAGCTTTGAGAGACACCACCATGTCGTCTTACATGTCTTCTAAGAAGACTTTCGAGATCTCTCCAAAATCTTCTATCATCAAGGAGTTGAGAAAGAAGGTTGATGCTGATGGTGCTGAGGACAAGACCGTCAAGGACTTGACCACTTTGTTGTACGAGACAGCTTTGCTTACTTCCGGTTTCACTTTGGAGGAGCCCTCTTCGTTCGCTGGTAGAATTAACAGATTGATCTCCTTGGGTTTGAATATCGAGGAGGAGGAAGAAGTTGAGGCTGAGGTTGAGGCTGCTACTGCTACTGACGACGTTGTTGTTGAGTCAGCCATGGAGGAGGTTGATTAAATCTTGTGAAAAATTTCATAAAGCCCATATTGTAGCTCACGGGTCATTGTATTTAATAATAAATTGAAATTTGGAGCTGTTTACATGTAGAGAAATGATGAATGACAACCATTGTTTGTATTAAGTTATTTGTATCAAAATTGTATCTGTATCTTTTTAGATTGTTGCTGTCAAATTTCTTTCTTTCAAACTTCTTCTAAAATTCTTTTCTTGGAACTTCTTTGTGGTGGCAGAGGCTTGAACTCATTATCTAGCTTAAAGCCAGCTTGACCAACTCATTGATAAATTCAAGAACTGACTTTGCTTGGTTTCTCACCAAAATATCCAAGTCTTTTTCTTGTGTGTTAACAAGAACTAATAGAACCTTCTGCCTGTAAGTTTCTGGAAATGGTATCTTGTCCTGTAATGATGTTCCAAGCACCAAATCATGAATAAGAACAATTGCTGATCGTCTCATTGATGTCTTTTCGGCACTAGTTTCAAGTTGTAACACACCTATGACACAATCCAATGCGTCCTCGATATGGGAGGCTACACCAAGAACATTAGTCTTGAAACACATGCCTAGTAGTGACATGGCAGAAGCTCTCAAACGATCATCAGTTTCCGTTTCCAGAGATGATGATGAAACTCTGATCATTGAAAGGAGAGTTGCCACCAATTTTGAGGCAGATGGTCCCCCAAAAGCTTCACCTTGTCTTTGAACATAACGCAAAAAGACCTCTCCCAACTTCAAACGATCTTCAATGGTGGAGAAGTTTTTATCACCTCCAGCATATGAAGTCAAAACAGTGCAGAAGATTTTCTCATCGTACACACTCAATAATCTTTCGAGGCCTTTGATGGCATTCATGAACACAAAGGGATCAGGATCGCTCAATTGCGTAATGTGTGTCTTCACTACGAATTCAATCGAGACAACATTAGTGTTACCCATAGCAAGCTCTTGCAAATTCAAGAGTCCTTGTGCTCGAACGGGTACAAGTGAGTCGTTCACATCTGCAAGAGCCTGCTCCAACTTCCGTCTCTGAAGTCTTGACTCATCGTTTTCCAGAGGAGTACCATTGGCCAACTCACCAATGCGTGAAACGACCTCGGCAACTCTGGGAATTCTAATATATGTCTCGATCTTCTTTTCAATTAAGGCTAGAACCTGTAGAGATTTAGCGTCTATCAGAGAAGCACTAGTTTCCAGTAAGATCACAGTGAGTAGTTCAATAACGGCATCGAAAAGTTCTCCTCTTCCCAACACCGTATCTTTTCCTGAACTTTCTTGTTCTTCTTCGTCGTCTTCATCATCACTGTCTGGGGTGGTTGTCATATCGATATCCGCTGACTTTTTCTTTGTATCAGAATTTCTGCTTAATATCGAAAGAATCAAATTTAACGAGTCATAAGGCGTCTTGCTCAATTCATCCTTATTGCTAATAGCAATTTGTTCTACTATTTTGAGATCAACAAGGTTCATAAATGGGTTCTCTTCCAAAGATGAAATCTCAGAGTCTTCCGTGGCCCATTTTGAAAGAAGGGTTAGGAAAAGTTTCTGAGTGAGATTAAAATCAAGACGTTTTAGGAACCCACAAAACACCTTCACGGTTCTATCTATCGACTCGATCAATTCCAAAGCTTTCATTTCTGAACTTTTTCCCATGGCCAACTTATTGTCAATCATGCCTATTTCTATAAGTTGATTAGGGCCTACTCGAAATGTAAGGCCGTTCTCGTTTTCATAATTGAGATTAGTGGCTATCTTCTTTACGAATGCAAATGCCTCTGTATGGTCTTGGTTCAAATTGACAAGAACAGCCAAGAGAATATCCTCCATAACAGTATAGGGTCTCTCATGCGATTTGCAAAAGGTGTAATAAGCCCATAGTTGGTGCCAAATAGGAGAAAATAAAGAAATGATCGCCTCAGAACACAAGCCTGGTTTTGAAAGTGAAATGAGCGTATTCACTGCATTATTAATCCGTGCTTCTGACGAAACCACAAGAGTACCAGAAACAGGAGCAGGACAGAAGCACGATTGAATTTGAGCAAAAAAGAAATCTTGAACAACCCGAGAGTTCTTAAGCCAGAGCTTGTTAATGAAGTGAACCAAAGTACTGCAAATTATTGGCCTGTTGATGTTCACAAGGAGATCAAAGGTTTGCGATCCCATGCTAAGAAAATAGTCTTGTGTAGCAATGGATTTTGGCTTGGCAAGTAGGATGTTAGCCACTTGGTCAACCTTTTCAATACTGACGTCTTGATTTTCTCTTAAATCCAAGACAAATTCAATGAGCGTAAGTAAACCATCACCTTTAACAGCATTATATGGAAGTGTTTGGAGCAACTGTAAAATGAAACTTCTGAAATATTGCGGACAAGGCGATGCAAGAAGAACCGTATATATTTGGTAAAGTTCAAAAGTGCTTGGAATCGAAGTAACTTCAGGCAAGGCATTCATATACTTGTCACGGATATCTTGGCTAAATGTCGGTACTGTCGCAAGTGTTAACGTTGTTATCAAGAAATCAGAATATCCTGTGCCTTTGAGCAACAACGAACGAACGTCTGACTCTTTAGAGAATACTGCTTCAAATTTGATGCATATGAGTTGCAATAGTTGAACATAGAAAGCCGGATCTGTGTCTCTTTTCGACAAATTCGAATGCTTCGATATATCGAATTTGAACTCAGATCTTGTTGCTTTATTGAAATTAAGTCTTCTTTGCTCAATTGGAATTCCAAGCCCAAAGGCAGAAGTTGCTGGATATACACCCATGATGATTATGAAATTAAGTAGCTTGCCCAAGATCTTCATATCATGAAGAGATATTGCTATCAAGTTTTTATCCACATGTTTATTGCTTGACAAAAGTGATAGATCTCGTATCTGAAGCAAGTAATCAAAGAGCTTCTCTACTATTTGGTATCTCATGTCATTTTCCAGTAACAGAATGGAATCCTTAGATTCAAAGAGTTTGCAATGAAAGTCTCGAATGCAGCCATCAAGGTTATCGATATCAAGCACTATATCCAAGTTTTGAAACAATTTGTCAAGAGGAGAAGAGCCCAAGAATTCGGGCTTCAAAAGGTTTGGAGGTCTATTTGGGTATGCTTCTTCTTTGGAACGTCTGATAGCAGTCTGCTTTCTCGGAATAAATGGATTTTTAGTTGGCACATCTTTCTTATCATCATCTGAGCTCATAATAATATCTAAATAAATTTAATTCGATCTGCAGTTGTAGATGTAGTTGCGATTTAAGTTGCAGTTAGAGTTGCAGCACATCAATAGTAAGCGGCTATCTGCAGGAATCATGGTGCACATATGTCAAACCTCATCACCGTTTTAATCAAGAAAATCGAGAAACAGAGAAAACGCCAAACTCCAAACACAAACACAAATCCCAAAAGGGAAAAAACTATAACATACCTTATAACAGCTTCTAACATATAATTCTGAGAAAACAAAATGTCTGTCCAATCCCTCACACAAGAAGAGATGGATGCAATTATCTACGACTCCAGAGAAGGTGACTTGCCTTTTCTTAAGGAAGTCTTCACGGAAATGATCCCTGGTCTGCTTCTCCCGACTATTAAGGACAACATCACTTTGAGTACACCCATTCATATGGCTGCAGCAAACGGGCACTTTGAAACTCTCAAATACTTATTGTCTTTAGTCAGCCATGAAGAGGCTATTGAGTTGGCCAATGCCAAAAACGATAGTGGTAACACTCCTTTACATTGGGCATGTTACAATGGACATTTAGAAGTTGTAAAGCTTTTGATTGAAGAGTATAATGCTGATGTTTATGCGAAGAACTCTAGTAGTCATGATGCTCTCTTTGAGGCTGAACGTAACGGTAAGACCGATGTTGAAAACTGGCTCTTGTTGAAATTTGCTGTTGAAGAGGAGATTTCAATTGACGAATCGGGCGAAAACACTAAAATTACATATACTCCTGGTCAAGAATCTTATGCTATTGATAAGGAATTGCCCCAGGACATGAATGCTTTAAGAAACTCAGATGACTCTTCTGTGAAGGATGTACAAGAGAAAACTCAACAGATGAAATTGGATTGAGCTGGATCCATTCAAATAAGCATTTATGATTGAATACTGGGAGATTTTTCAACCACAAGATCCGTTCCAATGTCATGATGGGAGCGTTAGAGAACATTGGAGTGCGTTGAAGTTCATTAGAGTGCATTGAAGTTCATTAGAGTACATTGAATTCATTAAAGTGCTATGGACTGAATCAAAGTACATTCGAAAAACTACATTCGAAACACTACATTCGACTTCGTTCACTCGACTACCCACAGTGGAATTACCAACATTGAATAGCAAATACCTGGAGAGGGCAAATTGCCAAAAAAGATTAATCAACAATAATTTGAAACCTTCGTGCATTTGTCGTGTACTAAAGCTGTTCACTGATCCTACATTCTTTAACTTAGGTAAGACTAGCTCAAATCAATCTATCAGGGAACTGTGTCCCCCAATGTAGGAATCCCAAAATTAAAAAAAAATACTACTTTACACATTTGCAACATAAAAAATATCCTTTGTAAAGAAAAGAGACCCAAATTCTTTTTTTTGTAGTAGTTGTCTCATTCTTGGTGAGTGAAAAGTTGGAGCTGCACACAAGCCACAGAGGAATTTTTCGGTCAAAAAATTCAGCTGAGTTTCTAAAAGCTTGACCAAACAAATTAAATATGAGCGATCTAGGATTCGACCCAACTTTAAAGAAGAAAAAGAAGTCTAAGAAGGTTGATGAAGCGGAAGCCTCTGCCCCCAGCGCCTCCTTGGACATGGATGACATGTTTGCTGGTTTGAAAAAGAAGAAGAAATCAAAGAAGTTAGGCGAGTTCGATGCTTCAGCAGCTGACGCACAGTCTGTTGAAGACATTTCCAAATCGCTTGATGACTTGGGATTGAAGAAGAAAAAAAAGAAGTCCACCAAGGCCTCCGCCACTGACTTCGATCAAGCTTTAGAAGAAGCAGGTCTCGATGAAGTTGTTACCAGTTCTTCTGCCTCCAACCGTGAGGCCAGTCAACCAATAAGCAGCAAACTACCATATGAATTTCTCTTGTCGAGGTTTTTCGATATTTTGAAGAAGAATAATCCCGAGTTGGCCGGTGACAGAGTTGGCCTCAAATTCAAGATTCCTCCACCAATTTGTCAAAGAGAAGGTTCCAAGAAGACTCTATTTGCCAATGTCCAGGCCATTGCTACCGTTTTGCAAAGAAGTCCTGAGCATTTGATCCAGTTCTTGTTCGCTGAATTGGGTACTTCTGGTTCTATTGATGGTGAGAAGAGATTGGTGTTGAAGGGTAAGTTCCAGCCCAACCAAATTGAATCCGTTATCAGAAGATACATTTTGGAGTACGTCACTTGTGGAACCTGTAAGTCCATCAACACCGAGTTGAAGAGAGAGTCTGCCAACAGATTGCATTTCTTGAGCTGTAAAGCTTGTGGTTCTACCAGATCCGTCTCTAGCATTAAGACTGGTTTCCAGGCCCAAATTGGCCGTAGAAAGAGAAACTAGTCTCTTTAACCGTTGGATCTTTGACCGTTGGATCTTTAGATGTTAGATCTTTCATGCAACAGGCGATATTTCTTACCACGAAAAGCTACAATGCAACTCTTACCTATTGCGCTTAACATAGATGCTTGGTCAGTTTTTGCATGGCTACTTATGTATACTAAATAAAGATTTGGAGCTTTGGAATTTTGGAATTTTGCAGTTTTGGTGTCATTGATATGATTTCATCATTTAATCACTTACTTGAAACAAAAAAAAGTTATACTAGAATGCCTTGAATATATCTTGGATCGGCTACAAAAGCCCATTAGTTGAGTCTGGGGAAAGGTGGGGCAGAAGACTCTGTCTTTTGAACACGACCAAGATATTCTAGCAATCTGTTAAGATGGGAACACCATTCCTTTGCCTCAGAGTTCATTATCATGAACTTGACAACCAGTCCCTGTAGACTAGCGATGGGCTCCATCCTAATTATAGCGGCCAATATTTGATTTAGAAATAATTTGTCCCTTTCTTGTAGTGAAGGCAAAGCCGAAATTAAAGACAGCACCGACTGTTCAATGTCTTTGAGCTCATAAATGTTCAGTATTCTTTGAAGGTTGGTTTCTGGACTCTCCACAGGAGATGGAGGTTGTGTAACACTAGAAGAACCATTTCCATTTCCAACATTAGTAGAACTCTCTGAAGCACTAATCCGCAGCCCTATAGCTCTGGAGGCCCGTTTCCTTTGGCGAGGAGGTCCACCTTGGGATAACATAGGTAAAGGACAATCGTTCCATCCTTCCATGGCTTCTCCCCTCTGGTACTTTGTCATGATGATTATCGGGCGATTCACTTGTTAGCCATATGGTAATTGGAAATTTTCCAGGCCAAAAATATCTGGGGAGTTCCTCCTGAGGACCGAGATAATCTGAGTAGGGGTTATACACACTACTCTGACTTAATTAGGCACGAGTTGCAAACACATTTCAAGAAGTTGGTCAATATCTGGTCTTTCAGAAGAATTAACTTTCAAGCACAGTTTTATCACGTTCATCAATTCTTCTGAATAACCATTTGTGTCTGTTGGGAACTCGTAATTTCCCATGGAGATGGCCAAGTTCAAGTTAGCCCCTTGATCCAACTCCATCTTTTCAAAAGGCGATAATCCGAAGCAGTAAGCATAAAGGACGCATCCAAGAGACCATATGTCTGTTGCTTCAGTGATTTCACTGTTGGCAGCGACGTCCAATAACTCGGGTGCTCTGTATGGTAATGTGCAATGCTCCAGAGCAAAGTCCATCAAAGTTATAGCTTGTTGTCTTGAAGTGACTCTTGTTCTTGCTTTCGTACAAGATCCAAAATCTACGAGCACTGGAAGACCCTCTGCAGAGAGCATGATGTTAGCTGGCTTCAAGTCTCTGTGGGCATAAGGACACAGCTCATGGAGTTCAGTGGAAAGCTCTTCATGATCGTCGCCACCGCCTAGTAAAAAAGCGTCATTTTCATTTTCGGCATTTTCACTCATGGCATCTGTGTTACCAACGTTCTTGTTTTTGTGCAAGACCCGTACTCCTCTAAGCACCCCTGTGAAGATCTTGACAAGCTCTGTTTCGTCGGTTCTGACATTATTAAGAATATTATAATTTATAACATCTTGCAAAGATTTTTCAAAGTACGGGAGTAATATGTAAAAAGTCTTTGCACCACTAGGTTCACTAATGATAGCTACGTCGACACTTTTGACCACGAAGGGAGAATTGGCAACAGAGAACCGATTATAGCAATTGACTTCCCGCATTGCGTTCGCAAATGTAGCATCATGACTACCGTAAGGACATCTGATTTTCTTCATTGCATACCAAAGATTATCGTTACTGGTAGGATATACCAAATATACGTAGGAAAACCCACCTTGTCCCAATAATCGGGCGATCCTAAATTTCACTCCATTCACAGATACGGTAGGTGTTTGAAGGCTTGGAATACATGGAAAGCATTTTATAAGCAAGTTTGCAATTAAGTCCATGATTTTAAGTTTTCTGGAGGGGTGTTCTTTTTTTGATATGTTCTTGCGTTCTTGTGTTTGCTTAGAGTGTCCAATCAGCGGATTGGAAATGATTAATTATTAGGTAATAAACAAAGATCGTTGGAAATTGGACCTTGAACTTTGCTTTTGAACGTTAGTTGATTGATTTTTTCACTGTTTTTGATCGTTTCTATGACTCTTGTTGATCGTTTCTATGACTCGTTAATATGGATTATAGAGTACTAAAGTGTGGGGCACGGATCTTGGTGCTAAGTTCCTTTTCCATATTATGCCCAGACCATTTCCAAACCTCATTAATAACCTCCAAAAGAATTCAGATCAACAAATTAATAGAAATTCGTATCAACAAACAACAAATGGCACCCGTATTTACAAAACTGTCCTCTAGTCTTCAAATAGACACTGATAAAGACAATAGCTCCAATGTGAGTGGAGAAGGTCAAGAACAGAATCCTCTTCGTGATATCCGATCAATCGAACTATTACCGGAACTTTTCGAACTATTGCTTAGTATTAACCGCCATGAAACACAAGCAAAGGACTTTGATAACAATTTGGGTGCTATTCGTATAAAAGTCTCCACTCTTCTTCAGAAATTGCAGATGCTTGAAGGTATAGACCATCCCATTAACGAACAGAAGGCTAGCATTACCCATTTGAATGAGATCATGAACGAAAAATTACGCTACAATACGGTTTTTAAAGAAGCTATTTTACTGAAACTTAAAGATTGATCCTTTGAATTGTATGCTGACTTGTCGGTATCTAGTAACTAGTGGGCATCGAGTGGGGGGAGGAGACAAGCCGTGAACACATGTCGAGACTTGAAACACTCAGAAAATAATGATTGTTTCAATGACCAAGTTATCATGGTCTTCATTTTCACAACTACCTTTTGATTCCAAATGAGAAGAAATCTGAAATATTTATAAGTCTTGCCGTCTTGCCAAATCGGCTCTATGTCTGTGCACACACTCTCTCATCTCATTACAACCACAACAATAGCTATTCTCCAAAAGTATCGGGTGCAATGTTAAATACTCCATCGATTGCCGAAGCTCGAGCTCTTTTGTTGAAAACGCCTGCTCTCTCTGTTGGTATCTGCATTTTTTCCGTTCTCTTTAATTTGTTTTTGTCCAAAGACTCCAAAACCCTTGTCCTCTATCCCGGTACACCATTGAAGTTGGATTTAAATACCGTCTCTTTTTACATTTTTCCCCATGTCAATTGGATTCATCTCTTCGTCAACTTGATCTCCCTCTTTCCTCTCTTGTCTGTATTTGAGAGGGAAAATGGTACTATTCACACAGGCATCACATTGAATCTCTTGGCCGTTGTGACCGCTATCGCGTATTGTATCCCGGGGCTTCTTCTCTATCCAGAAGAAGGAGTGGCAGGACTCCTGGCAATTTTCTTCTCGTTTTTGACTTACTTCTGCCAAAAAGAACGTGCCGTCACTCCAGTGATATTTCTGTTCAAGATTGCAAGACACGAGGTTTCAGTTCCAACGGAGTACTTCCAGTTCGTCAATCTTTTTGTGATCGCTATTTTGATCCCATCCACTTCCTTTTTCGGGCACTTGGCTGGAATCGGGGCCGGATATCTTCTTGCCTTTGATTACTTACGGGTTTTGTATCCACCACTGAGAATTGTTCAACTTATTGAGGTAAAGCTTTCGGGTCTTATTCTGTTGATTAACCAAATCGTCAATTTTATTCTGGAAGAAGATGCTCTTGTTAAGAGAGGAAATGGTTATTCGCCTATTCTTTCCACTGATTTGGAAGCATCAGAAGAGCCACAGTTGTATCAACCATTTGAAAGACGTGTTGGAGAGTAAATAATTTGATTCCGAGTTCTGGTTTAATGATATTGAAATGATACTGAAATACGTATTTGACTTTAGACCCGGTGACGAATGAAAATTCTTAACTAATGAGGGGGGATGGTTTGAAATGGTGTTGCCAACAAAATCAGTTTATAGATGTACAGCAAATGGCACCAAGAGAAGCAGAAACCAATTAAGTTAGAATCATCTATTAAATATTAGTGTTAGAATAATGTGTGTTTATGTTAGAATAATTCATGTGAAATAATTTATGATGAAAAATTAAAGTCATGAACCAAAGTTATGATCAATATGTGATTTGTATTATCTCTTCTATAATGGAAATGTACTCTACAACTAAGTTCGGTGAGTTGACTCTATACAAAAAAGTTATTTGTTCAAATCAAGTTCTCCCTATATTTTCAAATATCTTCTTTCAAATGTACCAAAAATCATTCTTCCTATCCAACACAGATAACATTCCAAAATTTGCTTCGTATTTATCTAAGGGTGCAGGAAACCAACGGCTCTGTGAAGGATAGTTGGATATTAGCTACCTTTGCTTGTGACGAAGCAATGAGACACTCTGCGGTTCTTTTCCACACGCAGCAACTCTAGTAATAACGATAATAATTTTTCCTCTTCTTCTTCTATCTATAGTGTAACAATTACAAATATGCCCAAAAAACTATTTATTCAAGTTTCATCGTCACACAATGACCAACCAAGAACCGTTCCCATCAACTCGGGCACTTTTGTAGAGTTGGATTCAGAAATCGGACTGTTTTCTGTTTCAATTGACATAAAAAACTTCGACAAAAGCAGTCCTCACAAAGACAATAGTTTCTATAATCGGTCTACCGGATCCGATTCTGACGCAACTTCTACTACGACTGAACCCAATCTCCGGATTTTTGTGAAATTCAAGCCCTCTGAAACCATTCCGGGCTCAGAATTACTCTTTGGAAACGATTGTGGAATTCAAATCAGCGACAATATCCCAACATCTCTCATCTCGACTGGCTTACACTTTTTCAAATGGTTTATCAATCCCACCATCAACTGTGATATGTACAGTCAAGCTCCGTATATATATGGCTTGGCTCTCAATAGCTTCACAAAGATGGGAAAAGCTTCTTTAATAGACGAAGATCAATTCATTTCTCAAGACTTGGAAAAGCTCTCTACCAATGAAGAGATCCCTTCAGAACCTGGAGCAAGACAAAAGTTTTACTGTCAGGGAAAGAATTTCAACAACTTTTCATACGACAAAGGAGAAACTTATTACTTTTTATTCGACACTGTTCTAATCAAATTGGGAGACTCCATCTATCACGTCTCAATTCCAACGTTTGGGTCTAGAACCTTTGATATAGACGTCCTTAAGTACGCCGATGATAAAGTGAACAATTTCAATTGGACTATCAAAAAGGGTGGTCTGGACGATGCCTATGCCGGAGAATTTGGCCTTCTAGTGAATTTCTCTTTGTTGGAGGAAAGTTGAAGTATGTAGTTACTGAAACAATAATACCCGTTAATTATTCAACAAAGTGGTCTCTCCTATTGAATATATCCAGTGGAAAGTCATAATTTATTTTTACATTGGTTCTTTTTTTCGTTTGGTTACACCATGCAAGCAGACAAAGCTGCACCGACACCACTTCCATCTTTTGAAATTCTCAAATGAATCTTCTTATTGGTACCTTTCAATGGATCGATAATTTTAAATGCCTCCATTATCATCTTTTGGAAACCCGGATAGAACTCAATCAATGAGCCATCACATCCTACTTCAAAGTCTTGATTACTGTCAGAATATTGATCTCTAACTCGAGACACTATCGCAGCAATGGGAACGGCTGACAAGTATGCCGCTCGCTTAGAAATAATTCTTGTTACCCTCTGAATTGCTTGCCTTTCTTCGTAGGTAGTAGGAAGTCTTAATTCATTTTCTAAGATCAACTCAGACATGCGTAAAGACGTGGAATCATCTACTTCAAGGTACGACAAAATCTTTGAAGACAACAAAAAGGGCTGGGTCAATCTGTGTGGTAACGAATTGTTTCTTGCTTTGTATAAGTCTTGGAAAAGTAAGCCTTGCTCAAATAGGTCAAATAAGATAACCCTCAACAACTCACCAAGGAACATTCCACCGATTCGTTTTTCAAACAAATGGTACCCTTTATTTGTTGTTTCTTTATCAACCAATGTATCCCACTTTGTCTCTGGTAAAACTTCCAAGGTATTGTCAAAAGAACCCCACTCCGTATTGACCACCATTCCTTTGGTACCTTTGGGCAAAGAATTTGGGTTGATCTTTGGAATATTTTCAAGGGACTCAAAGTACGCGCCATTAGTACCAGTACTAAAAATTGCGCCAATAATTGTCTTTGCTTTTGTTTTCGCAACATTGTTTGTGTATGAACGAGATAGTAAAGTTCCCAGTGTATCATTAGTTAACGCAATGATAGCAATTGGGAGCTTCAAGATGTCCAAATGCCGTTGGAAAATGTCAACAATGTCCCTGCCTACGCAATCAGGCAAATTGAAACCTTTAGTCCACCTGATCAATTTACCTCTGTCAATTGCAGTCTGCTCCACAGGGAACGAAAACGTAAACCCCATTTTCAAAGTTAAGTCTTTGTCCAAATCATCATGGTGCTCTTTCAAAAATAGCCCGATCTTTTGAGCAGTAAATGAGAATAGTAAATCTGACAGATTTCCCTTCATCAAATCAAGAGGTACTGGGAACTCTGATTGCCTCAAATCGAAAGTATGATCTCCATGGAGATTAATAGAACAAACCCTGAAATTTGTGCCCCCAAGATCAGCCGCCAAATATAATCCCTGTTCTTTACCCGTGGGTATTGATGTTATGTAACTTGGAATCATGGGCAAGTATCCCCTGGTGGGGATCTCATTAGCTAACCCAGCATCCATGGACGCTAAGAAATGATTTGTTGCCCTACAGAGAAAGGCCTTATCTGCAGTAAAGGTCTTCTCGATTTCGTTTAATGCGTTTGTTAATTGTAAATTCATTGAAGATTGGCGTGTTGGAACGTTCTGTGTATTTGATCGTAATATGGGGTATTTGGAACTTTTCTTCTGGGGGTCTTAGTTGGAGCAACAACCTATGGTACCGTCCTGCAGAATGCATGGCCCGAGGTTCGGGTTTTTCCTTGGTAGATAGGAAAATTCGTACAAGCAATTGATTAAAGAAAGCGATCTTTGATTTGTTTTTGCAAGTGGGGTTTTATTTTAATCATCTGCCAGCTTTTCGTTTTGCCGCTTCGCTTATGTTCAGTCTAGGTGGAATCGTGGTTATGAGTATATTCCCGATAACACATGTGCAGGAATACAATATATATATAACTTACATATAATATTTTATATACATATTATAACCCATACCTAACTTTAAATGCTCTACAGGTGTTTGTTATATTTTCATTGCTAGAAAAGGTAAAATTTTGTGCTTATATGCGTAGGGTTCTGACAAAAGATCTTTTCTTTTTTTTAGTTTTATTTTGTGGAAATTCTACTCTCAAGGTTCTAAGACAATTGGGCTTATTGAGCTTGTACTGTAGATCTTAGACAATATCCAAGACAATAGATAATCTAAGACAATGCTAACCTTAGACAATACATACTGATAAACAATTGCTTGGTGCTATTATTGTTTGTTCTGTCAGGGAAAACGGTGAACAATTCACTTTTTATATTCAACCTTAAGAACCGCTTTTCAGCTCAATGTAGTTCTGATAAACGGTGATCAATTCCTTAGAGACCTGCGGTAGACTGGCGACTTCCATTTCCTTGTCTCATACTTTTTGAAATTAGAGTCTTTCTAATTTTTAAACTCGTTTTTTTCTCAAGTATCGTCTAACTAACGCATACTTGTCTGGAGAATATAGATACTTGTCTGGGAGATACTTGTCATGAGACTATATTGTGGAAGCGCTAGTTGACTCATTAGGAAGTCAATTACCTGAATAGTAAATCGTAGGCTTTTTAATTGACGTGTTGAAAAAACCTTTAGCGTTGTCAAACGTGTTTCTCTTGGCATGCTACTTTGAGAGGTATACTTGAGTACTGTCGGAAGAGAAACGTTACTAACACACAGTTGATAAAGCTATTTCCGGCGGAATATATAAAGAATGTATCCGTCCTTTTTCGTGATGAGATATAAACACATTATCGTATTAGAGTAGAAAATCAATAGTCAAACAGTATCTGTGTTACTAAACCATTGATGTGACTGTACTAATGTTACTTCATTTAAGGATATCATTTCAATTATATTGATACAATGATTATTATTGAAACCGTTGTCAGGTTTACTATTGTCATTGTAACTATTGTTTTTGTTATTGTTATTGTAATTATAGGTCATAATGTACTAGCATTCTACTAACCATACTAATAGCATACACTTAGCACGAAAAGTAGCATGAAGTTGTCATTTATAACATTACTAGAGATATCATTTTGGTAGCGTAAAAAATTTTGTATTGGAACCTCGAATCTGTTTCTAAATATAAAGATCACACTTTCAGTATTGAGTGAAGTATATCGAAGAATCTTGACTTCAGGCTACTTTGATAACCCAAAAAGAAAGAATCGCTCATTTCTCTTGGCTGAAAACAATAATATTCCCATCAAACAAACTTTACATAACTTTGCAACACTCAATTAACCTGAGCATCGATTTAAACGTTTGTTATTAGATAAGTGACTGGAACTCTAATCCAAAAACAATACTCGAAAACTTTAATGAATATTTTACCAATTGTTATAGAAAATATCATCGCAACTTTTATTCTTCTTTTATGTGTTGCTCTCCTAATTGTTGGTATGGCCTTGTTTAGTGTATTTGCACCGTTCAAAATTACATGACAATATTAGGTTGCAATTTTGGAGGATGTAAGAACAAAAAGAAATAATAAAAAGTGAATCTATCATGTGAAAAGGAAACTATGGTCACTGAGTTTGTCAGCATACGGTTGTTGAAGGCAAGTTACTGAGAGAACCCATCGAAGGAAGGTCTTCCTGTTTCTTTGTTTTCGCTCTGAACCATGGATTCAATTGAAGAAATAAATTTCGTGCATGTATGATTGTCTTGAAATGTAAAAATGATTGCTTCTCTTGAAGTATAGCAGTTATAAATTGTCTCTTGAATATATCGATTGTCTGAATGTACCCATTTTTAAAGGCTCAAAATTATCAAATCCCGACGTGAAATGATTATTTGTTGACATACTATTGATGATATATCCAAGAAAAAATTGCTGTGACCAATATTACAGGGACTAAAGCTCATAATTACAAACATTGAAATATGACGAATTGATATATAGTTATATATAAAGAAATGACAGGAAACCAAGCCGTGCATCATTTAAACAGACAAAGGAAATTCACCAGCCCATTGGGAGATCTCAGCCTTAACAGCATCCAACTTGGCATCCTCGCCATGCAAAACTTGTTGCTTGAAATCCTTCAACTTGTTTGCGTCCTTTGGCAAGTTGTTTTGAATCTCCTTGGCGTAGTTGACAGCAAAGTCGATGTATTCAACAATCTTTTTAAAGTCTTCTTCTCCCAAACCTCTGGTGGTCATAGCAGGAGCACCAATTCTGACACCACCTGGAACCAAAGCGGACTTGTCACCTGGAATAGAGTTTTTGTTAAGAGCAATATTGATACGCTCACAGATAGTCTCAACTCTGGCACCATCAATTTGCTTGTCTCTCAAAGAGACCAAAACCATATGAGAGTCAGTACCGTTAGACACAAGGTTGTAACCCTTCTTGATGAACTCCTCCTCCAAGACCTTGGCGTTTTTCAAAACTTGCTCTTGGTAAATCTTGAACTCTGGGGTAGCGGCTTGCTTCAAGGCGGTGGCCAAAGCAGCAATGGTGTGGTTGTGAGGACCACCTTGGTGACCAGGGAAGACAGAGAAGTTAATTGGGTTCTCCAAGTCGTACAAGACCTCTTGGCCAGTCTTTGGGTTGATGGATCTTACGCCTCTTCTGAAGAAGATCATGGCACCTCTTGGACCTCTCAAGGACTTGTGGGTAGTGGTGGTAACAATGTCGGCGTATTCGAATGGGGATGGAATGACACCGGAAGCAACCAAACCGGAAATGTGAGCCATGTCAACAACCAAGTAGGCACCGACCTTGTCAGCGATCTCACGCATTCTCTTGTAGTCGATCAAACGACAGTAAGCAGAAGTACCAGCAACAAGAACCTTTGGACGGTACAAGATTGCGGTTTTCTCCAACATGTCGTAGTCAATGATACCGGTCTCCAAGTCAACTCTGTATGGCATGGTCTCAAAGTAAGTAGAAACAGCAGAGATCTTTCTGGAGTCGGTTTGGTAACCGTGAGACAAGTGACCACCGTGAGGCAAGTCCAAACCCATCAATCTCTCGTGAGGCTTCATGATAGCTTGGTAAACTTGCAAGTTTGCTGGAGAGCCAGACAAAGTTTGAACATTGACACCCCATTTGTCTGCGGTGACATTGAAAGCCTTCAAAGCTCTGTTTTGACACAAAATTTCCATCTTGTCGATTTGCTCATTACCACCGTAGTAACGGGCACCAGGGTAACCCTCGGAGTACTTGTTACACATTGGAGTTCCCAAAGCATCAAAAACGGCCTTGGTGGTGAAATTTTCACTGGCAATCAACACAATAGAGTGCTTTTGTCTGTCGACCTCAGCGTTGATGATGGCATCGACTTCTGGATCAGTGTCAGCCAAACGGCCCTCGACCAATTGTTTGTGTGCCTCAGGTAAAGCGTAAGCCATTTTTGTGATGTATTGGAAAGTTCAAAGAAAAATGGGTATTGGAAGTTATGCCGATGCGGGGGATACTCAAATATATATATGTATCAGTATTGATGAGAGGGCACGTGAGGTGACTCTGATCGGGGCAGCTTTTGGAGCCTGGACCAATTAGTTTCAATTGATAGCCAAAATCCGGAATCCTGGTCTCCGTAATATAGAAAAAAATTGTATTTTTTTGAACTGTTTTTATTTTCTCTTTGGATTTATCAAAGGAGGCGGTTTCATTTGGTAAGATTTGTGTTTTCAGATGGCTAGATTCAGATTCAATTCACTAATAGGTGAGAACAACCAACCAATTCAGAAGGTACAGTTGAAGTTGAGGACGGAAAAAAGCATAAAAATAAGGAGTTCTTGGACAAATTTAGTAAGCAACATGTTAAAATTCATACATTCTTTTTGCTCTGAAATCAAAGATAAGTGGCCCTTAATTAGAACACATAGTAATCAATAGTCCGAGTCTATCGGGGATCCTGGGACAGAGCATCAACATAGTAACGACAAAATCACAGCGCAGTAACGTTAAAACCAGAGCTAAGTAAAGTCAAGATCCTAGAATAGTAAAGTTAATCACAATAAAATAAAACGCAATAAGATTCAGGGTAATGGTCGGGCTTGAAAATTAATTGAGTATGATTGGAAGTGAACCTTGATAAGTGTCGAAGAACACCTAGGTAGAGTATAGCCACGAAGCGGTATTTAATGTTAAACTTAATAAGAGTGGAAGCAAGACTTGATAAGATTCAAAATACAGTAAGAGTCGAAGCACAGCAAAGTAAGACTATAGTCATAGACGAGAAAGACTATAGTTCATAGATGAGAAAGACTATAGTTCGCAGCTAATAAGGACACTTCACAGATCAGTAAAGCTAGACTTCACAAGTCAGTAAAACTAGACTTCACAGATACGTAAAACTATTATCGACACATAAGAAAGGCAGTTGCAGTTCACAGATAAGTAAACCAATAGTTCTCAGCGAAAAACACAGCTAGGTAAAACTAGAGTTTACACCTTAGTAATACTAGTTCTCAGATTAGAAGGACTAGAATTGACACCTAAGTAGAAGAGTTCACAAATGGTCGTGATCATCGCTCTTCTTCACAAAAAAAAACTCAAACGAACATTGAACTTTCATCTTAACAAAAAGTAAAACGTAATCTGTGTGCAACGGCCAATTTCGGAAGAACAACACACATACAACTTAAGCCACTAATGGTGAACAGCGGCAAGTTGTACTTAGTGTAATGGGTGCTGACTAAAAATAATCCGATTGGAACAATCATTAGAAACTTCTTTGTTGGAGTATACTGATCGCCATTGTCAATCTGTTCCCACATAGTAAGGTTATCGTACGCACCGGAGTTGAACTCAAAGGGAGTTCCTTTCACCTGATGAAACATGATATACAGCCCAATGTTGTAGGTAACATTAGTAAACGTCCAGCTCCAGTCATTGTCAAGACCAGTGAAGAAATTGAAAAAGAGTTTGAGGATCAATATGATCACCAAGTGAATGGCCCACCCTCCTTTGTAATTGACCCAGTCGGCATTCAAATTTGGATTCAATGCTTGATCATTCTTTGTGTCGAGAGTATCAGGTTCGAGATGTTGAAGTATTGAAGATGATCGTCTCTTTCTTGGAGATGGCCCATACGAGGACGTAGGCGTAAGTAATCCCTCTTTTCCAAACGACAGAGATCTTTTGTGGCCAGGGCTTGTCTGTCGTTGATCAGACACCATGTTTGTTTTGTTCTTAGTTTAGATTATACAACCGATAGAGATGTGAGAGACAAATTCGACAAGTTCAGCGGAGTTTATTATTTGCTCTGCAATGGTAGCGTTTGTGTTCTTGTAAGTGATTAATGCGGCAATGCCGTGGCGAGGTGTGACTTTGAAACGTGTCACGTGCAAAACGTTCGTATACCTTTATCTGATATACTGAGCCAAGGATGAGGGGCAAGCGGGGGTATTGGAGTATATTGGATAATAGGATTATTTCTTGTTTGAAGCTTTATTGGTTTTTCCTTAATTAATTTATTTTTAGTTATTATGGAAGGAGCGTTTTGTATAGTTACTATAGGAGGTGGTTAGGTGATGGAGGAAGGCTAGAAGGGGAAGGCTGCGAAGGCTAGAAGAGGAGGAAGAGAAAGGCCAGAAGAAAGAATTGTAAAGAAAATTTAATCAGTTGACCTTTGAACGGATGAGATTTTCTTTACTTTATTTTATTATAATCAATAAATATATGGTAATATCAAGTAATATCAAGTAATATCAAGTAATATCAAGTAATATCAAGACATATCAAGTGTACGCTGTTCGGTTGCTAAGAGCAGTTGAACCCTTCTTTGGGAAGTAACACTTTATGAAGATTTGAATGTAAACCTGTTAGAAGCAAAATATTGCTTTTTGGAAACCAGAATTGCTACTACTTTGTGATCATAATTATTACTGTTTGTGACGACATTTACTTCCTTCTTGAGATACTGTAGAAGCTGCCTCTTCCCTCCTTGTGGAACTCCTGTTTATGATGAATAAAGGGGTGCTACGTTTGTATAAGGCTCCAAAGAGAAGTCCAGTCACACATCTGATGTGCCAAGGTTACGATCTGGTATTCGTACAGTAGTCTTACAAATCGTATTTTTACAATTTGTTTTCTTCTTGATATCATAATTATTACTTTTTTGATATCATAATTGTAACCTTCTTAATATAATAATTGTCTTAATACAATAATTGTTACCTCTTTGATATTCAGATCACTTTTATACCAAAACCCAATAAAACATTCAAACAAAAACAAAAACAAAAATACATTCATACATTCATATATACTCTTTATTCAACTTGCTGAACCTGTTATTCAATACACTTTTTGGTTTCCAATAAAGCGCCGTGGCGCAGTGGAAGCGCGCAGGGCTCATAACCCTGATGTCCCCGGATCGAAACCGGGCGGCGCTATTTTTTACTTTCTTCCTAATATTTTTGTCACGTGACACCATTTTACTACAAACCAATCTCTTTTGTCTGAAACCTACAACCTTGTCAAATGGGTTGGTTTAATAATGTCCCTGCCCGGGTTTCTCCCGTAATCGAGGTAACACCAGAGGAGGCTGAAGGCCGCAAGCAACTCCTAGAAGATTTGGAACCAAAATTCGAAGATTCAGCCCCTGTTCAGCCCAAAAGACCTTCCATCACACAAGCAATCAGTGAAATCCTGTTGAGCGACTTCACACTAGAAAATTACTTGGCTATGCCATGTTTCAGAGAGGCCATGCTCACAGGGTTTCAGGCAATGGGTGTTTTGGGTGTGGTGACTCTATTGATCCACAAGGATCCTAACAGATCTGTCAAATGGGGTATTGGGGGATTCTTATTGGGAAATGTAATCGGCTGGGAACAGTGTCGTTCGCTAAGAAGACGTTCTTTTGCCACCATTGAGGCTGCAAGAAAAATTAATCAGGAAAATGTTCGTAAACAGTTGGAAGAGAAGCTGAAGAGTAATTAGGTATATGGGCCCATGGGCATTATCCATGAAAAAAGATACAGAAATGAAGAAATGAAGAAATGAGAAGTTGGCATGGAAAAAGGAATTGAATAGTAAATTTCCGATAGTAAATATTTTTAAATTTAAACTTCAAAAATTTATACTTTATGTAGTTTGGATCTGATTTGTGTGGGTTTATAATTAGTTGGCTGGAGTAATTTTGCAATAATTGTCAGAATTCACTGGGAGTATGGAAAAATTATGTTGTCACAGAACACTGTTAATAGATACAAAAACGGAGGAAAAATTTGCCCAAAAAGTCAAAAAGTAAATAAAATCACATTTAATGGAAATCAAAAGAAATGCTGAATAAACATGAACAGATTATTTCTGTTGTATAATTGTCATCAGTGTGATATAGTAAGCATGTTCAATCTGGTAACTAGTTACTCCATGACATGATCTCGGACTGCATATAAATTGATACCAAACCTGCAGATACTTCCACTTTCCCTATGAGGATATCCTCGGTTCCCCAGATATTTTCCACTTGTGGTCCCTTGAACAATCTTAAAACTATCTTACTTCTTTCGACATCTTATTCATTCATACAGCAATGGAAAACTTCGCCGGCTCCATTAATATCCGACATTCGTGGAATAACTTGGTTGACTTGCCTTCGCAAATCACCAGTCTTCTTTACAATGCCAATATCTCTCCCCAAGAAGTCATAGTGGAACTTGTGCTGCAAGATCAAAGCAAAACTTACGCAGGATGGTCGGGCATGCATTCTTCAGGAGCGAAAAACATTGGAATTGATCCTATTTTCGCCCAATCACTCAAGCTTGCTGACAAAATGGCGGTTACGTTGAATGTCAAGCTCAGAAACCACAAGAGCTCGTCGATTTCATTGGAGCCACTTTTTTCGCAAGATTGGGAACTAGTGGAACTTCACGCCGCTTATATTGAAGCCAAATTGATTGAACAGACTCGTTGTGTGGCCTTGGGTCAAGTGTTGGTTGTTTATCCCACAAAGACTGCATCAGTACGCTTACAGGTGACTGATATCGGCACCACAGCGTTCAAATACGCATTGATCGATCCATTTGCGGAAATAAGCATTGCTCCAAAACTAAGACAAGAGAAAAAACCCACAGGTGTTGCTTCTGAGAAGTCCAACAAGAGTTTGAGATCAACTGACGAGATAAGCCATGGTATTCCTCTCATCAAAAGAGGAATTTCGCTACCTCACCCAATTTTTGTTGATTTGGAAGAGCCAAACACATCTATTTCGTATGAACTTTTTGTTAATAGCGACGAGTTTGTTCATGCCTTTACTCGCCATGATTATGTATCTGTTGCTCTTATCACGGGTCAACAAACTAAAGTGAACAAAGCTCCAGAAAACTCTAACTCGACAGATAATAACGCAACAGAGGGACTGAAAGAACCCGCAACTCTTACTGAAGGCAAACAAATAATTGCAAGACTTCGACACAGTTCTCTAGCTCCAAAATCACATGTTGGTTTAAGCGAGAGTTTAGCAATTGCTCTTGGGGTGGAGAAAGAGTTGGGTTATAAGGTCATCGTGAAACAAGCTTCAAGATCTCTGAGTAAGCGCCCCTCTACCTTCATTATTCATCCTTATGTAACTCAGACGAAATCTTCGAAACAGTTGAACATTAACTCTACTGGCTCTAAAGAAGAGCACGCAAGGTTATGCAAAATCGCAGGCGAAAAGTTGTTTCTTGATTTGAAAATGAACTCATCTCCTATAACCAACTACCTAAAAATTCCAATAATCCCTGGAGTTTTACCTCTTGGTGGTCTCCTCACGTTTAAGAAGAGGTCGGAAAAAAACTACTGGGTCAAACCATTTACCATCGATGGTTCAAAGAATTTACCAAAAGTCGAGATTGAAAACGATCTCTTACGGAGTGTTTCATTTATCGAAAAAAATGACCCGGTAAAGGACTTAGAAGTGGCATATGAATGCGATGAATTACTTGAAGAAGCCTTGGACCACATATCATTATTCAAAAATACCGGAATTTTGGTTCATGGTCCTTCCGGTAGCGGAAAGACTTTAGTTGTTGATTGGATTGCGAAGCTTTGCAGGGAGAAGTTTGGGTACTACGTCAAGCACTTCCTGTGCGAGACTTTGATGAATGAAAGTCAAGAACAAATGATTGCAACGGTTGCCAAATGCTTTAATGATGCTGTGTGGAATGAGCCCTCACTCGTCGTATTTGACAATCTAGATAGGATTCTCAGTGCCGAAACCGAAAATACCGACTCTCGAGTTGCTAATCAGATAACAGAGATTTTTGTTGCCCAGCACTCAAAAATCGTGTCTCAATCTGACAAAAAGGTATCTTTGTTGATCAGCGGAGCTTCGAAGGAAGCTTTTAATAAGAATCTTCTCCTGGCTCATGTATTCGATCATTACATTCACTTAAGGGCTCCAGACAAGAAGGCTAGAGCCTCAATTTTGGAGCTGTACACCTTACAAAATTTGGGATGCAAATTGGACTTTGATGTTATGGATGCAGTTCAAGAAACTGAAGGTTATTTACCCAACGATTTGAAAGTTCTTTGTGAAAGAATGTTCTTCCAAAGTCTTCATGGTGCAACATCAGCAAACAAAGATTCTTCTTTAGATAAGGTGATCTCTAAAGCAGCATTTGAAAGGGCACATTCAGGTTATACCCCAGCTAATCTCCGCGGTGTCAAGCTTGAAAAGTCAGCAACCAGTTGGAAGGATATTGGTGGATTGAGTGATGCCAAGCGTATTTTACTTGAAACTTTGGAGTGGCCAACAAAATATGCACCCATTTTTGCTAGCTGCCCATTGAGACTACGTTCTGGTATTTTGTTATATGGATACCCTGGTTGTGGTAAGACTCTTTTAGCAAGTGCAATTGCCGCACAATGTGGTCTTAACTTCATTTCAATTAAGGGCCCCGAAATTCTCAATAAGTATATCGGAGCATCAGAGCAGTCTGTGAGAGATTTATTCGATCGTGCACAATCTGCTAAGCCATGTGTTCTATTCTTTGATGAGTTTGACTCTATTGCCCCTAAAAGAGGCCACGACTCTACTGGAGTAACTGACAGAGTTGTTAATCAAATGTTGACGCAAATGGATGGTGCGGAAGGCTTAGACGGTGTCTATGTATTGGCAGCCACGAGTCGTCCCGATCTTATCGATTCAGCACTTCTTAGACCAGGTCGGTTAGACAAAAGTATCATCTGTGATATGCCCAATTTTGATGATAGGTTATCAATACTAAAGTGTATTTGCGAGAAGATGGATCTTGAAGATGAAATCGACCTTGCTGAAATTGCTACCATGACAAACGGTTTCAGTGGTGCCGACATGCAAGGTGTATGCTACAATGCTTATCTTAAGGCTGTTCATGATAAATTGAATCAAGATGAACAAGCGACGGCGACACCAACAGCCGAACAAGAAAGATTACGGGAATTCTTCCAAGTATCAGGAAGCAAAACAGGTACACTTCGGGCAGTCGACAAACAAGCACTCAACAGACAAATTGAGAATTTGTTGAACGGGATTCAAGAAGCTTCTGCATATTCTGAGGATTGCCCTCTGACCAAGGCAACAACACCTAAGGTACCAATAAACCGAAGCCACTTCATTGCTAGTTTAGACGAGACCAAGCCTTCTATTTCTATGTCTGAGAAAACGAAACTTCTGCGCATTTATTCGGAGTTTTTGACCGGTCGTGATGGAAACATGCCTGATGGTAGTGCTAGTAATGACATTGGTGGAAGGACAACGCTTATGTGATGTATAATCTGTTCTTGAATCTAGTAGATGAAAATCAAATTTAAAAAAAACATATTGAAATAATGTCGAAATGAAAAATAAGTATATTTAAGTAATATCAAAATGAATAATGTTCTCTTGACAGCGACCAAATCAATAAACTGGTAAGGGTAAGACAACCCAGGGTAACATTATTCAAGCTAAGTCTATTTAAGGTCAAATTAGAAACCAATGATTCTATTTTAAGTAATTTGAGAAAAATTCTAACTCTTGACTCGAAATCTATAAGAACAAAACAGTATCTTCAGTCTAGTCAGTCAACTAGAATGGGTTTGGGTACAATTACCAACAGAATTGGATATTACAAAATATGGTTTCAGAAATTGCAACTGAAATTCGCCAAGATTTAATATATTTGCAACTGTTCGGATTATCGCCAGATTTACTGAAATGGATGTATGAGTTTGCATAAGAGGTAGACGTCCAGTTACTTAAATTATGTAGCGTATACTCATCGACAATACATCATTTGTTAGATAATTTGGTAGGTAATTTGGTAGATAGCTTGGTTGAAAATTTTATAATTCACTCTTGGTGGTATAAATAGTATGGAAGGATCCTTTTCAGTATCAACATCCATAGAACTACGGATTTAAGATAACCTATACACAACTTGTAAACATAGATGGATAGAAGTATTTTATCATGTTATGTCAACAAATATGGAGATAACTATAATCAGAGAATTTTCAACTTTAAGTCGAACTTCGAACACACTTGAATATGAAATGGCTGCAAATGATAACCACCAGAGTGCATTAATAGACGATACCCTGCACAGTGCTCGGTAAAAACAGTCACTAAAATAGTGCGTAGTCCCGAGCACGGAAGCAGAGTAAATTCTAGCACAGAATCGATGATTTTTCACTCATCACGTGACACGCAGTACTTACATTTTGCAGCTTGCAAATTTTTTTCTTCTTCATCAATAACACTGCAAAATGGCTAGCAAAGAAGTTTTGGTTTTGAGAGGCACCTTAGAGGGCCACAACGGTTGGGTCACCTCATTGGCCACCACCCAATCTAAGCCAGACTTGTTGTTGTCTGGTTCCAGAGACAAGACTTTGATCGCTTGGAAGTTGACCGGCGGTGAGAACAACCAATACGGTGTTCCAAGAAAGTCTTTCGTCGGACACTCTCACATTGTCCAAGATGTCACCATCTCCGCTGACGGTGCTTACGCTTTGTCTGGTTCTTGGGACAAGACCTTGAGATTGTGGGACTTGGAGACTGGTGAGTCTACCAGAAGATTCGACGGCCACACCGGTGACGTCTTGTCTGTCTCTATCTCTCAAAACTTGAGACAAATTGTTTCCGCTTCTCGTGACAAGACCGTCAAGGTCTGGAACTCTATTGGTCACTGTATCAGCACTTTGAACGCCCACAAGGACTGGGTTTCTGCTGTTAGATTCTCCCCAGGTAACAACTCTTCTACCGTCATCTCCGCTTCTTGGGACAAGACTGTCAAGGTATGTTTCTCTTCTTTCTTTTTTTCTTGAAAAAATTTCGTGGTTTTTTTCTTTCAATTCTTCCAAAGGGGCCTTACTTTCATGAGATGATGTACCTTATATTTGCTACTTCAGACGTGGCTTCGCTGCGAATGAGACATATTTTTATCACCAAGATCTCTGATTGTGAAAATATCGCCCTTATTTGTCTTGAATTTATTATACTAACAATTAGTCTTGGGACTTGAACGAGTACCAACTCAACGCTGACTTCATCGGCCACACCGGTTACGTTTCCTGTATTGTTATCTCCCCAGATGGATCTTTGAACGCTTCCGCTGGTAAGGACGGTGTCATCATCTTGTGGGACTTGAACACCAACGAGACCTTGTACACCTTGAACGCTTCTTCTGAGGTTTACGCTTTGGCTTTCTCTCCATCCAGATACTGGTTGGCTGCTGCCACTGCTTCCGGTATCAAGATCTTCGACTTGCAAGAGAGAAAGTTGTTGGACGAGTTGAAGCCAGAGTTCACCGTTTCTGCTAAGGCTAAGGAGCCAGAGGCCATCTCTTTGACCTGGTCTGCTGACGGTCAAAACTTGTTCGCTGGTTACACCGACAACGTCATCAGAGTCTGGCAAGTCATGACCTCTATCGCCTAAATGCGTGTTAGAGATGTATCTAGTTAATAAACCCGTAATGTTATCGTTAAAGGTAGGTTCTTATGTGCTTTACTTGTGGTCTTCTTAATATAAAATGTGGAAGCAACTGTTCACAATTGATGATATGAAATTGATTATAAGGTTTATAATAACGATAATCGTTCGAGACTTTGAGCTCGTTTTCGGGAACGTTTGTGAGGTCCTTAGCGTTAAAAAACAGATGACTGTTAGCTGAAATTCTGTATCAGAAAGTATCAGGCAAATAATGATTATTCTGTAATCAATATCACTCGAAGATACAAACCTTTCCGCTTGCTGTCCCACCCACAACCCAATTCTGTGTGGGATGTATGGCAATAACAGCAGGAACAGCAGTTAGGCGTTCGTAGTCAAGTAAGTTTGCAAGATGTTCACCTGTTTCCAGGAATATATCAATGCTTCGGTTCATATTGGCAATTGCAAATTTCTGAAAGCCATCAGCGGGCTTTTTCTGCCATCTTGCCTTTAAAATGGAAACCCAGCGTCCAGTTTGACAGTTATGACTTATAGATTTGAAGCTCTTCAAATTGAAGGGAACACCATTCTCGTCCACATCTTTTGTAGGCGGTCTGAATGTATCACTCCATTCTGTAATGACGCCCATTTTTCCTTGTTTGCCACTATAGTCAAATATTTGAATCTTATCGTCATAGCCATTGCAAACCAAATGATTATTTTGGTTCCAATCAACGTTGGAGATGGAGAGTCGAGAAGAGAATGCACCATATAAATGGGGAGAACTCAAACCTTCTTCTTCAAAGTCAGAAACCGAGTTTTCAGGTTTGATATTTCGCAAATCCCATATCCTTAAAGTTCTATCCAAACTAGCTGTGGCAGCTTGATAATTAGTATTAGGATTGACAGTAAAACCACCAATTTTCTTATCATGTAATCGAAGACAGGTAATTTTGTCTAGTTTTTCCCGCATATCTTGACGATAGAACTGTCCATCTAGAGTAGTAAGGTAGATTAGATTTTGGTCAATGACAGCGAGATCCGAGACACCCACAGGCACATCTGCATCACCTAGCGAGAGAGCTTGGGATGATTTGAGTTTACAGAGATCAATGATGCGACAAGATCCGTCATAGGATGCAGTAAGAAGTTGATGAGGGCTATCTACTCTCTCCACAATACGAGAGATTGTTCTACCATGAGGTTTGAAAAGCGACAAACTATAGCCGCTATCATGTTCAGCATCAGGGGCCCAGAATCCGACGTTACCGTTGGTATCACCTCCAGCAACAAGTCTGTTTTCGGTGGCCAGGTGCATCATGACAGATGTAATCCTATTGGGAACTAACTTGAAGTCCCTAGGATCAGACTTTTCTGAAATCTTCAAGAGCAGAAGCGAATTACGGATTTCTTTATTTGACTGATGTTTTTCTTCATCAGGCTCCACGGGTTCCATGTGACTGAACTTCATACCTAGATCAGCAAGAACATCCAAGGTTGACTCATCGAATTCAGTTTCCGAAGGTGCAGAAGAAATATCTTCAGTTTTAACTTCGATTGAACTTGAAGCGGGTTCAGATTTTGTACAGTAAATGCGGTCTTCAAACAATAGATTTCCCAGTCTCGTGTCGGCAACTATATCCTTCAAGCCGAAATCACCTTCCAAGCGAGACGACCTCAATTTTTTGATTCTTTCTTGTCGAAGTCGTTCCTTTGTTGCTTCCTCTTCTTTTTTCTGGTCTTCTTCCTGGTTTTCAGGGGAATTCGCTAGCCTACGCGAGCGTCGAGTTGGAATAGCAACAGGTGTTGGCTTCGAAGGAGCTTTTCTAGGTCTCTTTCGCTTGGGAGAATCATCGTGTTTGGAGTCTCGTGCGATTGATTCATGAAGTGTATCTAGATTCAATTGGCGGAGCAAGTCTTGGTTGCGTCGAATATTCTTGTTTCGAATCTCTTCAATGTCCATGTTGAACGCAATAAGTGTGTGTTCAAAATGGCGAGTATGGATGCGTTTATATGAAAAGTTTCTTTTTTGCTTTAAAGCTCCAATTTCAAATTCAAAAAAATAAGAACCTTTTTATATCACTTCAAAGGCGCGTCTATGTTCTGTTGTCGTTAGAATGCAGAGGGAGCAGAGGTGATGTGGTAGACATCGCAAACGAACGGAGTACGTCAGAGCATAAGTAAAGACTGCCACACACCACGATTTGACGTTCTTCGCCGGCATGTTTAAGTTGGAGCAAATTTTGAAAGATTTGTTTTACATTGCCCGGGGACTCAATTCGGACATCCGATGTGTGCTTTGCTGCAATCTCTCCAAGAGTGTTCGGGGAGTAGCATGTAACAAAGGGCATATTTTCAGGAGTTGTAAACGTCGCAGGAAAGACGGTATCTATATCTCCTTCGATAATGTGCTTGAAAATGTTATCTGCAGCCTTTCCCTTGGTCATTGCAACGACGAATATTAAGCCTTTACCATTACGAAGGGTCTTTAAGTAGGAACCCAATTCAATAGCTGCGCTTTCATTATGAGCACCGTCTAGCAATATTGGAAGATTTGTCAGAGGATCAACAAGAGATTGTAGTCTCCCGGGCCAAACTGCAGAACTGATACCTTGTTCAATTTTTTCGTCCGTCACACATACTAGTTTCTGATGTTGTAATATCCGAAGAAGCTGAAGAGCGACAGCAAGGTTTTGGGCCTGATATGCGCCAACAAGTTTTGATACTTTCAAGAGTTGAGGAAGATTTGACGTATTCGAAGAATTGGCCTCTATAAGCAAGCTATTATTCTCCTGTGCCACGTTTCTTATGACCTCCAAGACCTCTGGTGCATTGGTCCCATCGACTACGACGGGCACGTTTGGCTTAATGATGCCAGCTTTTTGTTCAGCAATTTCCAGTAGAGTTGATCCCAAAAGGCTTTCATGATCAATTCCAATTTTAGTGATTCCACAGGCTACAACACCTCCTTTGAAATGAGAATATGAGCCAGACTCAGTAGCTGGATCAATTACAGGCCGAAGAACATTAGTGGCATCAAGAAGTCCTCCAAGACCTACCTCAATCAAAGCCAATTGGACATTTTCCAATTCAAAAATCTTAAATGCCGTAGCTGTCAATAGCTCGAATTCCGTACATTCCAAGCTCCATCGAGCGTTCTCTTGTTCCACCATCTGTTGAACCTTCTCAAATTGACGCAAAGGATACGTTTCGTTGTTGATGGAAACACAGTCATTATAGGAAATCAAATGTGGCGATGTGAATTTTCCTGTCCGAATACTAGCAGCCGTCAAAACGGCAGATAAATATGCCAAAGTGGATCCTTTACCGTTGGTTCCTGCAACATGAATAGCTTTATAAGTGGATTGATGTGGATTACCCAAGTGTTTAAGAAGACGTAAAATACGAACAAGTGATAGGTCAATAGCCATGATGATCCTGCAGTTTTGTCACGATAATTCCTCTATTGAGATGGTTTGAATTAGCTCAAGTAATGGCTTGGGTAAGGTTCAACCCCAGATTCGCACAAGCGAAGATGAGGCCTAACTAAGACTTGAAGTAGATCAACGTAGATTTAAGGAAGATTAGCTTTGTGATAAGAATAAAAAAATGTCGGAAAAAGACTTTATTCAGACCAGACTCGAGAAACTACAGGAGATTGATGATAATATTATTCAACTTTTGGACAATATTGGAGGTGTGTTTGAAACATACTCTGAACCCAGTCGTCAAAGCAGTGATGGTCCAAAAGACATAAAACTGACGTTTGAAGAAGGTGTAAAGAATGTTTATACGTCACTTAGCTCTATAGCTATCAATCTACGTCATGAGATCAAAATTATGGATGATAATATTGGTGTTTATGACAAGAATGATGACCTGATGATGATTCTACCAATAACCGTCGAGCAGAAAAACACTACTTTGGGCTCGAAGAAGCTACAGGGCGAGATAAACAAAATGAAGACTACATAGAATTTGGAATGTTTTGATGAAGTATTAAAGAGTACTCATCTTATCATGAGTATTAGGAACAATGACTATGGTAGTCCAGAGAGTGGGACAAAAAGTCTTGTTCTAAGAAAAAAGTCAATACACAAGAAGTATTAGGATCAGTCTAATGAGAAGAAAAGTTAAGCGAATCTCAATTGACTTGAAGACGCTAGCCTGAAGGCTTCAGATAAACACATCTTTAGAGAAGCCATCTCTAAAGAGAAACTTCTGCTAAGAAAGGAAATTGAGACGAAAATTCGCTGCAGGACTTTCACTCAGTGCTGGAATCTGAACATTTGGCAAAAACGATGAAATGGGCCAAGCTGTTTTGCTTTGAAAATAGGGAACGAAAGTGCTTCTCTTTTAAGTCCTGACCCAATGAATTTGCCTCAACTGCTGAAGAATATCAGCATTGCCAAGAATTTCTTGTTTCTTCTTTTGACCAGCGACTGGGGTTACTGGGTCTGTTATCTGACTACATTCCTGTTTTGCATTAGAACAGGCTAGTGTACGCTTTAATGAATCAATGCCATAGTCAACTCCTTTTGAGTAAGGTTCATTTTTGAAACGGATACTCAAGTGACCTGCAACCTCGTTCCGTTTATGATATCAAAATTTGGATCTTCGCAATAGTGGTCTGGTGAAAGACCTAGCAAATTGATAAAACCAGCAAATGTAAGTGAAAATCAAGAGCTTAAAAATGCAAATACTAGATTGAGTAAATCAGCAAACCAACGATTACGTAAGCCAGCAGACGAATAAACCAATAAACGATTCTTGTCCTATATCTCCTCAAGGTATCCCTGTTGAATCAATCTATCAACATCCAGCTTCCGCACGTAAAATTGTGAGTCCTTGATAAGATTAAAAACACCATATTCTGTTTGAATTTCACCACCACTTCGAAGAACTCTCACATCTATGAATATTTCAGTTGGTGGTTCCAAGTCTCCAGATAAGTCAATATCAGCAAACCCACTCTTGAAGTCAAGCACAAGGTCTTGATACAGTTTATAATACTCTTGTTCGGCATGACTAAGATTCAGAAGCACCAATTTTCTCATCAGCGTATGATTTATAGGGGCACTGAAGTCAGTTTTACTGAGCAGTCCAGAGGCCTCTGTAGATGGTAAGGGATCAACGTTTAGCCACAGAAACTCGGATATTTTATCGGCCCGCATTTTCTGATAGGCAAGAAGACACCGCTTGTTCCGTCGGAGACAAAGATGGGTCACAAATAGCTGGCATTGGTGGATTCGTGCCTCATCGGGAACAATATCTTCTAGGGACTGTTGTTCATTCAAATACTCTACGTCTTTATTGAGGTGGCCTATTTCTTCCACAATATCTTTGACTAGCCCGTGCAGATGCAAAGGGAGTTCTGCAAGATGATTGGCTCGCCGGGCTTCGAGTATGAGTTTATTGGCGTGATCTCCGAACATAATGGGTGTTAGAAGTGGAATTCTGGGGAGAGGTAATAAGATGATATATATAAGGATTTGGGCTCCGGGCAGCGAATTTTTAAGAATGACAATGAATATTTTTTTAAATTTTGAAATGTTGTAACTTTTAAGAAATTTGAAACTTAGATTCATCTTTTAATTGTGTGATTTCTTGGACTTTGCCAGAGCTGTTAGAAGGGAAGAACAAGGGAAGAAGGGAAGAAGGGAAGAAAATAGGACAAAAAGAGAAGAAAAGAAACTAATTGAATAAAATAATTAAAGAATTCCTGATAAATCATTCCATTAATTAAATGATTAGACCAAGAATTGAAAACCACAGATATAAAAAGTCTAAAGAATAGTGTATAAATGTTTGTAGGATACTTCTAAAACTGTATCGAACAATTTTGTATGATTCCAACAGAATCAAGAGTGTTTGATTTGCGCATTTGAAAGCTTTAAAGCCAGAAAGTCCGGTTCTATATCGCTTACCTTACCAACTGTAACAGGTAAACCAGTCTTCATGGAACGTAAAACTGCATCAATGCAGAGTAACGCAGAGATTCCGTCGTCTATTTGACAAGAAGGTTCAATACGTCCACGGATCACATCCACGAAGTGTAGTAGTTGGGCTGTGAAGGGCTTTAACTGAGGAGTCCCCAGCTCTTCATCCAAGAGACTAGTGTTCTCAAGTGGTTCAGTCCAGCTTTTACTAGACAACAGGTCTTGGTGGTAAACCTTGAAGTCAGGCACGGAAAGCGTTCCCTGAGAGCCAAAGATTCTATAAAAGCCCAGAACTTGATTGTCGTATGGAATAGTGGGATTTTCACCAGTGCCCGATTCGAAATTGAAAGGGGAAACGACCGCATCGGAGCAAATGAAAGTACCTGTGGCCCCATTAACAAAACGAAGAGTAAGACAAGCTCCCTCATCAACGTCAGGGTACTCTGTACGTTGCTTTTTGATTGGTTCAGCGTAAATGCGATCAATAGGACCAATGAGATATTGTAAAAGATCCAAATCATGGACAAGATTAATGAGCAACGGTCCACCACCTAGAGCGGTGCTGGTACGCCAAGGAGACATTTTGTAGTACTCATCATCTTTCCGGAGTGCCCAAGTACCTTGGACAGCTATGGGGTCTCCAACACGAAAAATATGTTTCTTAGCAGTAACAATAAAAGGATTGAAACGACGATGATGTCCAACCAAAACTTTGACAGCACTTTGGTCGGCGACTTCCTTCAAAGCTATGGCATCTCCAAGAGAGGTACTGATTGGCTTTTCAACAAGCAAATGGACTCCTCTTATTGCCAATTCGGCAGAAACTGATGCATGAAGATGATTAGGTGTACAAACGATGGCACCATCTGGGTATGGCAAATCTTCCTTATCCAAGTGATGGAACATGTCTGAGATGCTAGTGTGCCATACTGTAGAAAGCTCACTGGCAACCTCCTTACCCTTTGGCGAAGGATCAATTATACCCATCAAAACAGTTTCAGGGTTTTCCAAAACCTGTTGAGCATGTCTAGGTCCAATCAAACCCACACCAATGACCACTATACGTATCTGTTCTTTGACAATCATGATGTGAACAATCACAGTTTTGCTTCAGGGGGTAGCAATTGATATTAACAAGAAAAGTCTGTAAGAGACAAACGAATTGAAGTGAAGGTGATGATTATTTCCCACAGATAAGATGGATAGTGAGCAGAATTTTTCACTGCGCGGCTAGATGCAGTTGCCTGATTGAGTGTTCTGAGTCACTATATACAATACAAGCATACGATGACTTGTGGAGAAAGTCTGGGGTAGAACAAAGCAGCACAAACGGTAAAATCGAAGTTAACCTGAGTACTTATATGCTAGAAGAGAAGTAAAACTTGATATAATTGATCATATAATATGAAAGTTTCGAAAAGTCAAGTTTCTGTAAATGATGTTTGAAATGGAGGAAGAGGAGATAGTTTGAGAAGAAAAGAAGTTTGGGAAAAGAATGGGAAAAGGAGTTTCGGAAAAGCAGTTTTGTTAAGAAAAGAAGTTTTGGAGAGGAAAATTTGAAAATGAAATTTGTTGAACAACCTTGGGAAAGAAGTGAGATTTTGAAAGAAAGTTTTAAAAAGATACAGTTTGAAGAAGATAAGAGGTTTCGAAACAAGGTTTGATCTTTTTTGAAATAAGACAAAAAGCTACTAAAACATTCAGAATTGTCTTAAATGTAATGTTTTTGTAAATCTAGTTTCGGACCTCGTAAGTTTGTGAGCTGTAATGACTGAAAGAAGCTAAGATGTTGGGAGTATTTCAGCGGTAAATTCTATAAACAAAAAGAATAAACGTTAAAAATTCTGACCGATAGACGTTGATTACCGATCCAAAATCCAAGTAGCCGGATGTTTTCTGTTTTCTAAGTCAATGAGAGACCTCAACTCATTGAATTACCTTAACTCAAGGAGCTGATAGTCCTGCGTTCATAACCCCCGATTAACAAACAAACATAAACATCATCAACCTTTAATAAATTAGGTCATAAGAGAATAATCGTCAACATACTTCTAAGGGATGTTTATGGTGTAGCAGCTTCTAGATCTACTTAAACTACATCCACAGACTCAACAAACAACATTTTCCGTTGACAAAGAGAAGAGAATTCTATAAAGAAATATTCCTCTACACACAGAAGCAGTACAATTTATTCTTTTTCCATATAGAACGCCAAAATCTTCTACATTGTGTATATTTCGGTCGTCGGGTCCTGTGCCCATCGATTCACCCATACTCACCCATTCACACTATTTACCCATGCTCACATACTCCCTATAATCACCATATTCTCCAATATTTACCAGATCAATCAATTATCTGCCCAAAGAAGCAATCACACGTAAAAGTAAAAAGATCATTATTATAAAATTAAGTAACAAAAAATGTCCTTCGACATCAATTGGAGCCAGTTCGCTTCCAATCCCAACCTCAATGAAAGAATCCGGCTGTTCATAGATGAAGAACTCCATTCCATCACTCTTCCATCCTTCATCGATAATCTCACAGTCGAGGCGTTTTCTCTCGGTGAAAAAGCACCAGAAATTACCATCAGACACATAGGAGACCCATTTGAAGAGTTCTACGCTGATGAAAATGACAATGATGAAGAAGCCCATCCAGTTCCACAGTCAACGCCTTCTCTGAATGGATATGGCGATGACGATTCTTCAGAAGATGAACAATGTCTGAAACCAGAGAAACATAGCGATCTAATTACAAAAGAATCATCCACAGTTAAACCTCTGGACGCTAGTGGCTCTGGCCAGATTAATTCCCAACCTCAAACATCACGCAAAGGTTCCGACTCCGTACGGTATTTCTCAAACTATAACATGAACAATTTAGGATTGGGACCTACAGAACTCGATCTGCCTGCTTCGATTTTCTCCCATAGTGCCTATAGGCAACAAAATGGATCAATGACCAGAAGTAAGATGTCTGAAAGGGGTGCTAATGATATCCAATTTATGCTAGAGGTTGATTTTCAAAGCAATATTGTTATAGAGCTCAAAATTAACCTCCTTGTGAATTATCCCCTGGCACACTTCATCTCATTGCCAATCAAGCTTCGAATCACGGATTTGGCTATTCACTCATTGGCAGCAGTGGCATACTTAAAAAACAAAGTGTTTATTTCCATCTTATGCGACCTTAATGATTCTGCTGCGGATTACTTTACGTCAAGTCAAAGAACTACCATGTCTAGAGAATCTGGTTCTAGTAGCCAAAATACACCCGCAGGCGGGAATTTTGTGGATTATTCCACCGGAAATACCCGTGAAAGAATTGATGTTATACGGAGTATTAACATTGACTCTGAGATCGGCGAGGTGGAGAGCAATGTTCTTCGGAATGTTGGCAAGGTTGAAAAGTTCTTGGTTGAGCAATTACGAGGTATAATAAGAGATGAAATTTGCTGGCCTGGTTGGCTTTGCTTTGACCTAAATGAAGATGAATAGAGTCATTTGATTATTTTTGATTGAGTTGCATAATTTGATTGAGTTTCATGATTTGATTTCAATCGTAATCACGAAAACAAAAAAAGAAAAAGAAGCGAAAACAAAAACAAAAACAAAAACAAAAACAAAAACAAAAACAAAAACAAAAACAAAACACAGCAAGAAACTTGCACGTTGAGATATCACAGTCTCTTTCGTATCACTTGGTTACACCAATTCCAAGCAGACCTGCACAAAACTGTCACTATAGAAGCTCATCTGCTTTACTAAATCCAACCTTAATCATCCAATGCCTTTGAATAATCCTCCTCCACCACCTTCAACAGGCAACGGAGGCAATGAATTTAAAAGGAAACGACCTCCACCGCCACCCCCACCTCCAAAAGCCAAAGCTCCCTCCAATGGCCTCTCGCGTCCAAGCGATGGCCACAAAGCACCCCCACGATCGATCCCTCCTCCACCAAGCCGCCGTCATAATGCACCCCCACCGGTAGGACAACCTCCAAAAAAGTTATTTAAAGCTGAAAATTCTGTAGCTTTGACGGAGAATGAACTTGTTTCCCGTAGAGAGACTTGGCTCAATAGTCAAAAGAATAAGTTCAAGAAGGCAGCCATTGGAAGTGCTAGAAAGCAAATCAGTGGCGTATCTCAACCCCAATCGAGTGAAATGCCGCCTGAGCATTTGAGGAAGATCATGATTGACCATGGAGATCTATCCAGTAAGAAGATGGCCTCGGACAAAAGGGCACACTTGGGATCTCTCAAATACATGCCGCATGCAATTCTTAAGCTACTAGAGAATATGCCTCAGCCATGGGAAGCTACCAAAGATGTTAAAGTGGTTTATCACGTAACTGGTGCTATCACGTTTGTTAATGAGGTTCCTAGAGTGATTGAGCCAGTTTATACGGCACAATGGGCATCTGCTTGGCGTATGATGCGAAGAGAAAAACGAGATCGTAGACATTTTAAAAGGATGCGTTTTCCTCCTTTCGATGATGAAGAACCACCAATAGATTGGATGGAAAACCTTGAGGATTGTCCTCTTCCCGAGGCCATCAGACTTGATTCAGATGAACATCCCGAGCTTTCGATTTTGGAATGGCTTTATGACGAGAAGCCTGGTGTTTCAGATGAACCGAATAGTCTGGGATTTGCTGTGAATGGAGAGTCTTATCGTTTCTGGAAGTTAGATCTTCCAACAATAGCCAACTTGTACCAAATCTCTCAACCATTGCTTCCACATGTCACAGATGCCAATTATTACTTTCTTTTTGACAAAAACTCATTCTTTACCGCGAAAAGCTTAAATGTGGTGGTTCCTGGTGGACCCAAATTCGAGCCGTTGTATAAGGATAAGATTAACAACAAAGAGCTAGAGGATTTCACAGAATTCAACTCCATCGACAGAATTATTTTCAGAATCGCTCCCAAAACAGAATATAAGGTGGCCTATCCTTATTTGTTCTGCTCGTTTGTCAAGAGTGTCACCGTCCCATGGTTCCATGAACCAATCAACAATTTCGTACCAAAACCAGACATGCTCGACACATCCAGACATAACTCGGCATTTGGCTTCTATCCCGAGTATAACCCAATCACTCCTCACAAATTCTCTACTGAAGACGTAGAGAATAATCTTTTAGATTTTGACTTGGATGAAATTAACCTTCCAACTGGTTTTGAACCTTTCATGTCCAAGTCATCTGACAAAGAATCAAAAACAGTGCCAATAGAACCAAAACACTCCGCTGTTGCGCTTCAGCTCTTATGGGCACCATATCCTTTCAACCGTCGTACTGGTGATACTATAAGAGCACAAGATTCTGCCTTAGTAAAGTCTTGGTACAAAGAGCGAGTACCACACGGCGTGCCAACGAAGGTGCGCGTATCATACCAAAAGCTTCTAAAGACTGCAATTTTTAATGAGCTCAAGAATCCACCCGGCTCGAAGACTGCTAGTGATAATAAGCGGCGAATCAAGCTACTACAAACCTTGCGTGCCACCAAGTTCTTCCGTGAAACAACAATTGACTGGACCGAGGCTGGTCTCCAGCTTTGTCGTCAAGGTCACAATATGCTTAACTTGCTTCTCCACAAACGAGGCTTGACATATTTGCACCTTGATTACAATTTCAATTTAAAGCCCACTAAAACTTTAACAACAAAAGAAAGAAAGAAATCTCGTTTTGGACACGCCTTTCATCTAATTCGCGAGCTTCTCAGAGTTGTCAAAATCCTTGTTGACTCACATGTTCAGTTTCGGTTGGGTCGAGTTGATGCCTACCAACTTGCTGACGGAATAAATTATATTTTCAACCACTTGGGTCAGTTAACAGGTATTTATCGTTACAAGTACCGAGTAATGCATCAGATCAGAGCTTGCAAAGATTTGAAACATGTCATTTATCATAACTTTAACAAGGGTCTCTCCAAGGGCCCTGGCTGTGGATTCTGGCAACCTGCTTGGCGTGTTTGGCTTTCTTTCGTCCGTGGACTGATACCACTTCTTGAAAGATGGTTGGGAAACTTACTTGCACGTCAATTTGAAGGTAGAAGAAGCAAAGATGTCGCCAAGACTATAACCAAACAGAGGATCGACTCTTACTACGATCTAGAACTCCGTGCACAGGTGATGAATGATATTTTGGACATGATTCCAGCAGGACTTAAAGAAAAGAAGTCCGCAGTCATTCTTCAGCATTTGAGCGAAGCATGGCGTTGCTGGAAGGCCAACATTCCTTGGCAGGTCCCAGGAATGCCCAAGCCTATTGAAAACATAATTAAACACTACATTCAGGAAAAGGCTAACGGATGGATCTCCATCGCTCATTATAATCGAGAGCGCATAAGAAGAGGTGCCACAGTTGAAAAGACAGTGGTTAAGAAGAATGTTGGGCGTCTCACAAGATTATGGGTAAAAGAGGAGCAGAATCGACAATCCGAATTTATCAATAATGGCCCCTTTGTGGCACCCGATGAGGCAGTGGTCATTTATCAGACCATGGTTGATTGGCTTGATAAGAGAAATTTCAGTACGATTCCTTTTCCTCCTCCTGCCTTCAAACATGATTCAAAATTGCTTGTATTGGCACTTGAAAATTTGAAAGAAAACTTTAATGCCAACGCCCGCCTAAATGCCGCTCAAAGAGAGGAGTTGGCGCTTATTGAACAGGCATACGACAATCCAAATGAAACTTTGGCTCGAATTAAGGGCTTTTTAATGCTGCAGCGAAGCTTCAAGGAGGCTGGTCTTGAGATGATGGATCATTATAACCACCTCGTACCAACATATACCATTGATCCTTTAGAAAAGATCACCGATGCTTATTTGAATCAATATCTTTGGTACGAAGCCGACAAGCGAAAGTTGTTTCCTAACTGGGTCAAACCTTCAGATGACGAAATCCCACCTCTTTTGGTCTACAAATGGTGTCAGGGTATCAATAATTTGGAGGGAGTTTGGAGTACCAACTATGGTGAATCCAATGTTATGTTTCACGCTTCACTCGATAGAGTGGCCGAAAGAGTTGATTTCACTGTGTTGAAGCGTCTCTTAAGTCTTGTTTTAGACCCAATGATTGTCGATTATATTATCGCAAAGAACAATATTTTCCTTTCATACAAGGATATGAGTCATCTTAACAGTGTTGGTTTATTGCGTGGTTTACAATTTTCTTCTTTTGTATACCAGTTCTATTGTTTGGCCATTGATATTCTAATCTTGGGTGTCGACAGAGCTAATGAATTGGCTGGTCCAGTGCAACAACCTAACGCATTCTTACAGTTTAAAGATGTTCAAACAGAGACAGCTAATCCTATCCGAATGTACATGAGATATCTTGACAAAGTCTACATCTTTTTCCGATTTGAGCGAAATGAGGCAGAAGAATTAGTTAGCGATTATCTTTTGGATAACCCGGATCCAAATTTTGAAGGAGTTGTTGGCTATAATAACCACCGGTGCTGGCCCCGTGATTCTCGTATGAAATTGATGAGAAGTGATGTTAATCTCGGTCGGGCAGTTCATTGGGAAGTATCAGCAAGAATTCCGCTGTCTATAACGGAAATCAAGTGGGCTGATACTTATGCTTCAGTATACTCGCCAGAGAATGCAAATATTTTGTTTACTCTTTGTGGTTTCGAAGTTCGGATTGTTCCAAAGATCCGTCACGATGTTCCAAGTCTGGAGGGTATCTGGGATCTTGTTAACCAAAGAACCAAAGAGCGTACTGCAAAAGCGTTTTTGCAGGTATCAAAAGATGAAGTAGATCGGTTCGAGAATAGAATCAGACAGATATTAATGTCTTCTGGCTCTGCAACATTTACAAAGGTTGCAGCAAAATGGAACACTGCTCTCATTTCTCTTTTTGCATACTACAGAGAGGCTACTGTCGCAACAGAAGCCATTCTTGATGTTTTGGTCAAATGTGAAACCAAAATACAGAACCGTATCAAAATGGGCCTCAACTCAAAGATGCCATCTCGTTTCCCACCTGCTGTATTCTACACTCCTAAGGAATTGGGTGGCCTTGGAATGCTCAGTGCGTCACATATTCTTATTCCCGCTGATGATCTTAAATGGTCCAAACAAACAGACACCGGAATTACATACTTTCGTTCTGGTATGACCCACCAAGAAGAAAGATTAATTCCTACTATCTTTAGGTACATTACCACTTGGGAAAATGAGTTTTTGGACTCTCAACGTGTATGGGCAGAGTACACAATTAAACGGCAAGAAGCCTCAGAGCAAAATCGTCGTCTTACCTATGAGGACATGGAAGCAAGTTGGGACCGTGGATTACCTCGTATCAGCACATTATTCCAAAAGGACAGACAAACACTTGCTTATGACAAGGGTCATCGTATCAGGCGTGAGTTTGCACAATTTAGCATTGCCCGTAACCAACCGTTTTGGTGGACTAATAGCCACCATGACGGTAAGTTGTGGAATTTGTCAGCTTATCGAACAGATGTAATTCAAGCTCTTGGGGGAGTTGAAACGATCTTGGAACATACTCTTTTCAAAGGTACTGGTTTTGATTCTTGGGAAGGACTCTTTTGGGAAAAAGCATCCGGTTTCGAGGATTCTTTGAAGTTTAAGAAGTTAACTAACGCTCAACGTTCAGGTTTATCACAGATCCCCAACAGACGATTCACTTTGTGGTGGTCACCCACTATTAATCGTGCAAACGTTTATGTTGGTTTCTTGGTGCAATTAGACTTGACAGGTATTTTCCTTCACGGAAAAATCCCCACCCTCAAGATTTCTTTGATTCAGATCTTCAGAGCCCATTTGTGGCAGAAGATCCACGAAAGTTTAGTCCAGGACATTTGTCAGGTTCTTGATAAAGAATCGGCAGTTTTGAGAATTGACTCAGTGGAAAAGCAAGCTATTCATCCCCGAAAGTCCTACAAGATGAACTCTTCGTCAGCAGATGTTGTGCTTTCGTCGACATACAAATGGAACATGTCACGGCCTTCTCTTCTTCATGATAAGGGTGATAGTTTTGAAGCTGTTACAACCAGCAAGTACTGGTTAGATATCCAGTTGCGTTACGGTGACTATGACTCTCACGATATATCTAGGTACACCAGAGCAAAGTTTCTTGACTATACTACAGACACTACAAGTGCATATCCATGTCCGACTGGCGCAATGATTGGTGTTGACCTTGCATACAATGTCTATGATGTTTATGGTAATTGGTTCCTGGGTATGAAGCCGTTAATGCAAAATGCCATGAAGGAAATAATGAAAGCCAATTCGGCCCTTTACGTTCTTCGTGAACGGATCCGGAAGGGGCTTCAATTATTCCAGGCTCAGCCCCAAATTTCTTTGCTCAACTCTTCCAACTATGCCGAGTTATTTAATAACGAGACCCAGTTATTTGTGGACGATACAAATGTGTATAGGGTCACTGTGCATAGAACCACAGAGGGTAACTTGACGACGCGCCCAATCAATGGTGCAATTTTCATTCTCAATCCTAAATCAGGACAGCTTTTCTTGAAGATTATCCATACCCTGGTCTGGGCAGGACAGAAGAGATTGGGTCAATTAGCAAAATGGAAAACTGCTGAAGAAGTTGCAGCCCTTGTTCGCTCCTTACCCCGTGAAGAGCACCCAAAACAATTGATTGCCACTAGAAAAGGTATCGTGGATCCACTAGAGGTCCACATGTTAGACTACCCAAACATCGCTATTCGGTCGTCTGAATTACATCTTCCGTTTGCATCCGCACTTAAGATCCATAAGCTATCTGATGTGGTAATGAAAGCTACAGAGCCTCAAATGGTTTTATTCAACTTCTACGATAATTGGCTTGAGAGCACGTCGTCATACACTGCTTTTTCACGAACTATCTTGCTTTTAAGAGCTTTGGACATAAGTCAAGAACGGACTAACTTGATTCTCCGCCCTGACGCAAGCATAGTCACAGAACCTCATCATTTATGGCCGTCATTATCCGTGGATCAATGGCAGGATGTAGAGAAGCAGCTTCTGGACTTGATCCTCAATGATTATGCTAAGAAGAACAATATTAATGTTCAAGCACTCACCCAGCTGGAAATCCGTGACTTGATTCTCGGACAAGAGATTAAAGCGCCCTCCGCAAAGAGACAAGAAATCGCTGAAATAGATGAAAGGGCCAAACCTCAAAATGAGATGGCGAATGCCGACCAACAACTCATGGCACTCAAAACAACGACGCTTAATAAGCAAGGAGAACAAATTACGACAATCACAACTACGACTTATGAGCAACAATCGTTTAGCTCTAAGAACGAATGGCGCAATAGAGCCATTGCCGCCAACAATCTTCATCTTCGTACAAAGAACTTTTACGTGGCATCTAGTGATTTCGTTGACGACAACAGTATCACCTACGTTATGCCAAAGAATTTGTTACGTAAATTCGTCCAAATTTCCGATGTCAAGACGCAAGTAGGAGGTTTCATTTATGGATCTTCACCGCCTGACAATAGCCAGGTGAAGGAAATCAAAGTCATTGCTATGGTGCCCCAATTGGGAAGTACGCATTCTATCCAATTGCCCAATAAGCTTCCAGATAAACAACAAAACGATTCTATTAAAGATTTGGAACTATTGGGATGGATACATACACAGAGCCTGGAGAACAATATGTTGACTTCGTTAGATGTGACCAACACAGCTCAACTTGCATCGAATAATCCAACGAAATGGAGTTCTGAATCTGTAATCATGACTGTTTCATTCACTCCAGGATCTGTCACGTTAACGGCGTATTCCATGGACCAGAGCGGATATGAATGGGGAGCACAAAACAGGGATTTTGTTTCGACTAATCCTGTTGGATTTTCACCCTCGTTTAGCCAGAAGAAACAACTACTTCTTACCGATCGTATTTCTGGTGGATTCCTTGTTCCTGACGACAAGATCTGGAACTATTCTTTTCTTGGCCCCGTCTGGGATGCCAACGGACATTTCAATTTGGTTATGGATGTTCCTTTGCCTTTCTACAACGAGATTCACCGTCCACTTCATTTTCAACAATTTAATGAAGTTGAAGGTTTGGAAATGGAGGCCAATCAACAAGATAACTTTTTCTAGTTTATCAATTAATATACATTTGCATTGAATTTTACCAAAAACCTTAGTTATTGTCTCGATGCATGTCCCATTGCTATATACAATAGACCTTTCGTTCCACTTTGGCTTATGATACACTTTCAAGACATCCAGAAGATGTTGTAGTGTTTCTCTATCTATGTCTTGAACGCCCACGGAGCTCCTCATCTTTTTTTTCTTCTGCCTCACCTTTGGCGTCTTGAAGCTTTTTCTTAACGCTGCGAGTAAATCTTTTTTTCTTAATAGGTTCTTCTTCAATTTCTGAAGATAGCTCCTGAATTGATTGCTTTATTGGAGACTTTGATCTGGTTCTAAGAGCTGGGTGATCTACCAGATCTAAAGCCCATTTTGCGCCACGAGACCGACCTTGCGCTGTAAGATGAGACTCTGAGATTGGTGAAGATGGAGGCTTCAATTTTACGGTATCAGAGCGAGTTGTCCTCAGAGACTTTTTCTGAGGGGATCCGACCACCTTCTGTCTTTTTGACTTTTGAGCATGAGGTGACTTGATTCCACGTTTCACCTCCAATTTTGTTCGCTCTGCATAATTGATATGTTGAGTGTTGGCTCTTTTGACGCGAGAAGCAATTGTGTCCTTGGTTTCTTCAGACTCCTCAGCAGTGGTGGTGTTCAATTCAGGAACAGAAGCTTTTCCTGCTGGGGTCAGAAGTTTAGAGGAACGCGTTCTTTTTCCTTTTGGGGTCTTTGGAACAGCTATGTCTTCCGCTTCTATCTTCTCATCTTGTAATACATTTGCTTCTTCATCGTTACCAGTTGAGTCTTGAATGAAATCGTGTGTAGATTCAAAAGATTTCGAGACTTCCTCCTCTAATTCTGCTTCAGGTGAGCCATATTCGTTTTCAGATTCTTCATAGTGTTGACTTTTCTCTTCCGAATCTCTTCTTACTACCACTTCCGCATCATTTTCTGTAACGTCACTCAAGTTTGAAGAAGGTTGAGGTTCGATGGTTTCTCTATAATCTTTGAAGACGGATTCATCATCTTCTCTGGACCCTTGTTTTCCATCTACGTTGATTATAGTAGGATCAGGACTTTGGACATCGACCGACGTAGAAAATACACCCTCTTCGTCAGTCAGCTCAACGCTTATAATGTTCCCTTCGTTGAGCTGAGAAAAATCAATGTCGCCTTTGTCATTATCTTCAATAGCGACTTCTTCTTGGAAAGACCCTTCTGAAGCAATGCTCTCATTTGCTGAAAGATCTTCTCGCTCGTTTGATCTATTTTCATCATGGGCTTCGTCAGATTGAAGTTCGGACTGTAAATTGCCTTCGCTATTATTTTCGCCATGAAGTCTGGTATTAGATTTTGAAGAAAGCAAATTATCGTCCAGGGGATGAGTAATGACCACATTCGGAATCGTTTCGTTGTGTTTAAGAACGAGTGTCTCTTCTGGCATCAAATCTTCTGGAGACTGATTTTCGTTCTCAGGATGACCGGAATCGATTGGCTTGATGGAAAAAGAAGCGTTATTGTCTTCATCCGGATTGACAAAGTTCTCATTTCCAAGAGAAATACTATTGGAAGGCAGAGACAAGGATTTTTCCTCATCACCAAGATTAGCGTATTCAGAATCGTTCGCTAAATTTTGGTTTTCTGTTGAAAAATTTTCGTCGTACCCTTCAAGATCATTGGGCAGAGAAACTATATCAGATCCAGACTCAAATCCAGAATCATCAGACGAGTCAGGTATTTCTGTAAGCTTGGGAACAATTAGAGCTTCAGGTATCACAAGTTTTTTCGAAACTATTGGCTTTGAAAAAGAACTTTGTGGCTCGAGCAGGCATGGGACTTCACTATCGTTTTTAGCATCTGTTTGTTGCAAGATGAAACTCTGAGCAATTATGGGCATAATATCTGTCTCCATCTGCTGGATATCCCTGTCCTCTTCTTTTACCACCACATATTCAACAATTGACTCGGTGCTTTCAGCAATAACAGCCGGAAGTTCTTCGAAACCTTTTTCACCGTTGGGGGAATTTGGTGATTCTTGAAGGTCTAATAGCCTAGATTCTTCTAAGTGATAATTCACTTCGTTATCTGATTCGGAATTGGAATTCACATCAAACGATTCCACAGCTGTAATACCAGGATGATTTTCTGTGGGCTTAGCTTCGTTTGCAAGCGAAAACTCAATGGTGGCTTCAGCCGGAATTTCAGCTTCGTTTGGAACTTCGTTTGGAACTTCGTTTGGATTTTCGACTGGATTTTCGACTGGATTTTCGACTGGAACTTCAACTGGAACTTCAACGGGATCTTCGAATGAGGCTGCGGGTTGATCCTCCAAAAGAGTTTCGTCACGGTTCGAGGTGGGTTGCATATACAAACCATCACTTTCAACGTTTGTTTCTTCATTTGTCTCAGGGGAATCTTCCTCGTTCTCATCATTCAGTAGGTGCGAATCAACTTTAGCTGTTATAGTAGATCCATCAATATGATCTCCAGTGGGGAAAAATTCCAAGATTTTTTGAGCAATAGTATCGGAGAGTTCGTCGGAAATTATGTTTTCAACCTCCAGTGGGCTTTCACCGGTTGTCAAATCACCCGGCGATTCGTCAACCTCCATATTGGCGCTTATTATTTCAATGACTGCTCCTTCATTCTCAGTTTCTTTATTCTCGGGGTTTTTTATCTCAGCGGGATTGAACTCTTTAAAGTAAGTATGATCGGATGATTTCTCTGGAATTGGAATTGTTTTGTCCAGCTTTTTTTTGGTGATATCATGATCTTTCAGGAAAATTTTAAGCCAATTCAATGGATTGAGACATTTCTTGAGCTTTTTGAAATTCCGAGAAGAAGAAGTATTTTCATCTTCATACGACCGTTTAGTTCCAAGCGATTGAAGTCCACTATTGCCGTGTAGTGTTCCGTCTGGTATCTCCTCGACTTCTAGCTGTTTAATGCCAACTTCTAGTGCCGGCGTACTCAGACGAGTCAAAACTTCTTCAACCGAAGATGGAACACATATTTCCAATCCTTCTTCTAAGGTCTCGGAAATTGGCAACAGCTCGTATTCAAATGGTTCCGTGACAAAAGTTGGCGATAAAACTTCTGTGAAGTCTCCGTCAACTTCTTCATCTACCTCTAAAATTTCAGAGATATTGGCAGTCGAGGTTTGCTCATCTGTTTTAGGATCCATCAGACTATCAACTTTCTCAGCCTCGACAAATTCAATGGAGGTGGGAATAGCTGGCGAATATTGTTCAATCTCGGTGAAATCATTGAAAATGACCAAATTTTCCTCAACATCTGTTGGTTCATCTATAAGAGCCTCGCTACCAACATGAGAACCCGGGTCAGTCTCCATGATGGTTGGATAATTGACATCCTCGATAGCTGAACCAACTGAGTCATGCTGCAAGTTGAAATTATCAGCAGAGATATCAGTTCCAGAGTCATTGGGCTCCAATTTATCAAGTTTTTCAGCTCCTGAAAGAACAGTATCACTCAATGGTTCTAATACCTCAACAGGTGTAGTTGTGCTTTCTTCTTTATGATCTTCTTCTTCATGATCTTCTGGTTCTGCTTCTGGTTCTGGTTCTGCTTCATCGCACAACAAATCTGAAACTAACACGCTATCTTCAATTACAGCCTGAGAATCTTCCTTTTTATCAACATCGATTGGATTGTTATCAAGCTGTGCCTCGTCCAGATATTGATCTCCGTCAAGCTCCAAAGTCAGCTCTGAATCAAGACTGATATCACTCAAGAATGGTTTGATGGGTCTAGCTTCTGCAGATATAATTTGAGGCAGACGAGAAGACTGAACTTTTTCCTTGCTTTGGTTCAAACTATTCTTCAAGTGGCTGTTGATACTTTTCGTCGCCCACTTCTGGGAATTAGCGATCAGGAAATTCTTCGAAAACCACATATTTAACCCTTCGGAATCTTTTGCATCGTAAAACTCGTAGTCAGAAGACATATAGAGAGACTCATCGCTCGACTCTAAAGCAACATCTCCAAGCTCCATTTTAAGCTCATCAACAGAGGCGAGTTTAATGTGATATCTCTTTTCTGTATTCCTAAGCTTCTTCAAAGTCTTTATTGGGTCTTCTTTGGTCAAGCTTTTGAAAATGGGAATTCTTAAAGGAGCTTTCTTATCAGCAACTGATTCTTTGTGGATTTCAGGAGTCTTGTCGTCATTTTTATTTTCAGTGTTGCTTTCCTCGATCAACTCAACTGAAATATCTTCTATTGGATGATAGTCGAGGCTGTCAACATAGACGTCATCAGATCGAATAAAAGAAGTGTTTTCGTTGCCTTTACTGGTGAACTCGGAGGGATCGTCACGAGATGGAACTTTCTGAGCTGATTGGCGGCTAAGAGCTGCGAACGCCAAAGCAGAGATACTGTCAGATTCATCATTAAAAGCTGATATTAGCGTATCGCCCGAAAGCTGCTGGTATGCGTTAAAACTCCCTGGGCGTATCACAGAGTTTTGACTATTAAAGCTTTCAGTAGTCTGATCATCATGGGTTCTTGTTTCGTCGTGGAGACTCTCCACTTCGCTCATTTGTGAGTCACTGTCTTCGTTAGCCGTTATTTCACCAACGCTTTCACCTTGAGTTTCTGGTTCCATTGAATTTCCTTGTTCCAGGAAATTGACAATTCCATGTGAAGTGAACAAACTTGTATCGTCGAGATTTTGGTGGATGTTGTCATTTACTTGGATGTCTTCATGTAATTTCTGACCAGCGGAGGAGTCAGATTCATAGCCAACATTTTCAGTTCCATATCCAGCAAATTGCGAACGCTGGTGATTCACGCCATATGGATATTCAATTCGGGAGTTCAACTCGTCTGCAAGAGGTGTCTCCCCTTCTTCACTAGTATCATTTAAGATTTCGACAATTTCGACAATTTGGTTATCGAAGCTTTCATGTGTCTCGTGTCCTTGAAGGTTGTCTTCATTATGTGTGATTCTCTGGTTGATCTCCGATTGTGGCGACTCGTCTTCTTCGTAATTATCAATATTCTCATCATTTAAATCATCATGCGATATGGCTTGCAAATCAGGATCGGTTTCATTATTTTGTGGTAATGGATCTGCAATTTTTGCTGCTTCATTAACTTCATAGCTGTCTTCAATTTCACTGTATTGATCAGTTTCACTGCCTTGATCAGTTTCATTGTTTTCTTCGACCTCTTCAACATCTTCAACCTCTGAAAATTCTTCAAATTCTTCACCATCTTCTTCTTCGATATCTTTATCTTCATGGACAACATTATTGGTTTGCTGGTTTGGAATTTTCATGTACTCCTGGGTTCCTGTTTCATTTACCTCAAAAGGATTAGAATGCTGAACATGCTCCGAATCCTCGGGATTTTTTAGGTTTCCCGAAAATTCTTCTAATTTTTTTTGGAAATCTTCGAGGTCTTCATCTTCTTCAAAGTCTTCTTCAAGGTCTTCAATTTCTTCTTCAAGATCTTCAATTTCTTCGTCATCAGAGTACTCTTGTTCAAGATCCTCTTCGCCTACGTCGTCAGACCCCGATTCAGATAATATTTCAACTACATCATCATCATCAGTCTCTTCCGCCAATGCATTTGTTTTCTGATTTTGCTCAGGATATGGAGAGTCCCGATAATCTGAACGTTGAGAGTATTGTTCTTGTGAGTATACTCCACGAAGGTTTTTGTTTACAGGCAAATATGATTGAGCATTACCCTGATGCGTGTTAACATGTAGCTGTGAAGCATCATAATTGGGATGATTTGGACGATTTGGATAATTGACAGAATTTGGATAATTGGTATAATTGGCCCGATTTGAATAATTCTGATCTAAATTAGTTTGTCGATCTTGCCGAATATCCTGTTCATGACCCTTGTTCCGTAGAATAGCACCCAAAGAGTCAAAATTCTCCAGATATATGGTTGATTCGTACTTGGCCCGAAGTGCCTCTTCTTTCTGAACCTTTTTGAGAAGCTCTGTCTCGGCCTGTTGCTTTGCAAAGGTGTTTTCGACTCTCAGCTTAAGGCCTTCTATCCATTCCAATAGTTGGTCATTCTCAGTTTCCAGAAATGATTTCGAGACGGACGCTATAGAGATGTTGGATATATTGTTTTTCTGTTTCTTTCCTGTTAGGTTTCCATTTGAAACATCTGGCGGACCAGGGAATTGGCGACCCATTGCTGCCTTATGTTGGGTGTCTTTATTGGTATTTACATATATAGTGGTTGATCATGTGACTTGATGAAGGACTTAGAGGTTAGATTAATAAATGAAGATGTTTTTAAGGAAATAGTCAATTTTCGGAATGTTTGAATGTTTTAGTTTGTTCTTTGTTTTATTTTGTTCTTTTTGTCCTTTTCTCTGTGCTGTTCTTTTTCTCCGTGGGTCGTTTAGTCAATCGTTATGGTAATGATCACCAACTGTTGTCCAGTTACTGGTTATAAGAATCAAAATAATTCGAAATAAACCAAAGATTTCTTTCTTCTTTTCTTATTCCCCAGAAATCGTTTAAATAAAAAGAAGAAAGCTCTTGCACTCAAATTTGCACTGGGTAAGACCTGCTCTTAGTAATGAAAAGCTGGCTCTTGAGCCAAGAGGTAGAACAACCAAGAAAAAGCGTCATGATGGCAATTGAACTAGAGAAATGGTGTTGGATATTACCAAAAACGTCTAGAATTCATTTGGATTCCCAGATCGACACAATTTTGGACATTAGCTTCTTCATTTCCTTGACAATGTAACATCGTATCGCCAAAGCCTTGTGAAACAGATGCACATCCACTTGCTCAGCAGATCATAGTTTCTATAGTTGTTTTCCTCGATATTAACAACTCCAGAGTTATCCCTTCGTTTATGCTCTTTGTTCTGCACCGAACAGTACTTAAAGGTCGTAGAGCATGTAGATCCACTTTACTCTATTCATCCGACCAATATTCCCAACCTCTCTTGCCTGAAGTTCACTTAAAGTCTTCAACTCTGATTCAAGAAGAAGCTCTTCTTCGTGTCCCTTAACGTCATCTCTCTCACACTTTTCTAAAAGAATCTTGTGATCCAATTTGAACAGCTCAACATTACTCAAAACCTGTCCAATACTAAACATTAATAGCTTTTTTAGATATTGGTAACTGGCCTTTTCTTCGTGACGGAATAGATACACGGATTTCGTGGCCGCTCTATCAGCACTTCTGGGGATCTCTTGCATCTGAATGAAGTTCCCTGCAATTAAATCGAAAAGAAGACTTTTGACAACCAGATCTTTTTGCAAAACAAATTTTGCAATGGTACGATCGTCTGCCAACTTTTGGTCTTTAACACAACGAAAGACTCTAAGAGCCTCTGTTCCCATGGTTGTCTTTACCAATGCATCATAATTGTGAGCCTTGACCGCCTCTGTAAGCTGTAAAAATGGGATTGTATAGTGGCCATCATGCAATTTAACTAGGAATGGGATCGAACTACCAGAAAGAAGTTGGAGGTGTTCTTCCACCAAAGCCAAATCGTCTGCTCTGGACGATCCTGCCAGGAAGAGAGCATCATCTGCTGAACCATTCTCTGTTGGGAATGCTGACCCATTCTCAAGCTTTATTTTTTTGGAGGGAGCACCGTTGTCGGTGCCTATTCTTCCAGGTTTGGCAAATACCCGGGATGTGATGGAATTTGACAAATCTAAGTTTGACGGAAGTCTTCTTACAACCTCGTGAACAGAAAATACAGTCAGTCTATCGCCGACCAGTTTGCTCTCGATGGATTCCAAAAAGGCGGCAGATTCTTCCTTTGTTGTCAAAAGACCCGCAATTTCGAGAAACTGATGTTTTGTATCGGGGGATTTCTGTTCAATCAAATTACAACAAACAGCATAAACCTGGGCAGTAAGAAGACCGATTCTTGAACTAGCAAGGTCGACGTATGAGCGACTACGTAAAGCCTTTTCATATCTGGGCAAATTCATGGTGAGAGTGATATGAGACCGTAGCTTTTTCACACCGTTTTCCGTGGTAAAGACATCAGCGTTAGTGCATCCTTGAGCGTAGGATTCTGTGAGTTTAATTTTGGCGCGCATTTTAACTTCGGCTAATCGTTTGACTTCACTTATAGCTGCAGATCTTGGAGTATTGGCTAGAGTTTCTTTAAAGATACGGTTCCACACGTCTTCCAAAGGCAGAAAGTCCAACGGTTGTAGTCTACGGAGCCATCCATCAGAATAGAGACGGACTAGAATCTCCATACGTCTAAATTGTGCAGTAAGGTCGGGGAAAAGTCCCATGTAGTTACTCACAGTGACATTGCCATTCTCAATGATGTTCTGAACAACCTCAGCTTCTTCGTCGCCATAAATCAGACGAACATGAACAATAATATCTCCACCGTGGAGAAACAAATTGAAACCTGAAGGGTTTAGCGAGTAAAACACGGCGGACGAACCCGATTCGGCCCAATTCGAGACACAGTTTAGTTGTGTCAAAGAAACAAGCGCGGTGTGAACATTCCGGGTAGAAAGCTTGGTTCTCTTGGCTATTTCTCGAGAAGTGAGACGACCATAACTGATTAAAGACGAGGTCACGATAGCAGCGATCTCACCTATATGCTGAGCAGCCAACCTAGTGTAAACGTAGGACTCTGGTGATTGAGTTTTGGAAAAATCCATTAGTGTTGAAGCCATGGTGTTTGGATGTTTTGGTGAGTCTTTGTTTTGATTTTCTTTTTTTTTCTTTTATATATTTTTTTGGCTTTAACGCTGGGAAAACAGACAATTACTACGCTTTACACTAGTTGAAGGATTCAAAATGAAATTATCTATGGTCCTTTTGTCACGTGCTGCAATGAGCATCTCATATGTTAGGGTGTAAAGAAATGGCATTAGGACACAGGGATAAAGGGATAACGGAGAAGAATTGAGTTTTTTTGGAGAAAGAATTTTATAATAAAATAGTTTTGAAAAATTGGGAAAGCTTAAGTTCTGAAAACAATAGGTTTGGATTGAAATTGAAAAAGCCGTTAGAATGTGGTTAGAGTGGGTCCAGAGAGAGCCAGAATGAGCCTGGCGAGCCATGAAAGGTCTTGAAGGAACGATCAGATTTTTTTTCAATGCCTATATTCCAAATTTTCGACTTGAATAATTTTTTGGTTTATTTTGAATTTTTTGGTTGTTATTTTGAAAGATTTTCTAAGTGGAATTTGGGTTTATGTAACTTTCTAGAGAAATTGGGGTACTACAGCATAGAATGTAGTTTAGTCAGAGTTTCTAAATATGCAATTGAATAATTTAGAATTGTTTTGACATCTGTTGTTTTGTTCTGATTTGCTTTGTGTAGGGTTGCTTTGTTTAGATTGACTCCGTCAAGATATAGAATATAGTGTAAAGAAAGTAAGAAATGGTAAGAAATGTTAACAAAAGATTGAGGAAGAATATACACTAGATAAACCAGAGTAATTCATCAACTATTGAATGATACATATATATATATTTGTATTTATATCATTATACTACACATAAACATTAGTTTTGTTAGCTAAATTAACTCCGAAAGGCTCTATAAATCGCCCATAATCTATTAAAGATCACACATAATATAGCAGTATAACCTACAAACGAGGCACAAGTCAGTCCTCCTCCTCATCGAACTTCGCAAGACAATCAAGAGCAGCCATACATCCACTTCCAGCAGAGGTAATAGCTTGTCTATACTTCTTGTCTTGAACATCACCAGCAGCATACACAAATGGAACTGAAGTCTCAGCGGTGCCTGGAACAGTCTTGATGTAACCACTCTCGTCGGTCTCCAATTGAGAAGCAAAGACCTTAGTGGCTGGAATATGACCAATGGCATAGAAAAGGCCATTCACTGGAAGAGAAGAAGTCTCGTTGGTTTCATTGTTGATGAGGTCCAAGCTTTGCAAAACCTTACCGTCACCCTTGGCAGCAGTAGGAGAAGTCTTCCACAAAATCTCAATCTTTTCGTGGTTCATGGCTCTTTTTTGCATGATAGGAGAAGCACGCAATACACCTCTTCTAACAAGCAAGTAGACCTTGGATGCATACTTTGTCAAGAACAAAGCCTCCTCACAAGCAGAGTCACCACCTCCAACAACAGCCAATGGCTTGTTACGGAAAATAGGAACGGCACCGTCACAAACGGCACATGCAGAGATACCTTGTTGCCAGTAAGTCTCCTCGCCAGGAAGGTTCATTCTCTTGGCAGAAGCACCGGTAGCAATAACAATAGCGTCAGTGGTGACAGGTTCAGCATCCTCGTTCCACTCAGTCCACAACTTGAATGGTCTAGATGATAAGTCGACCTTGGAGACGGTCTCGGTGATGATCTCAGTGCCGAAACGAGTACTTTGTTCACGCATGTTGTCCATGAGCTCAGAACCGGTGAGGCCATTAGGAAAACCAGGGAAGTTCTCAATTTCCGTGGTGGTGGTCAATTGACCTCCAGCAGCGATACCGTTGGCCAACATACCCTCGTACATGACGGGCTTAGCTTCAGCACGCGCAAGATAAATGGCAGCAGTGTGAGCGGCGGGGCCGGAACCGATGATTGTAACTCTATGGTGAACCATTTTTTTCGAAGTTTTGTTCAATGGAGTGATGAGATGATGGACTGAACGGGAAGGGGCAACCGAAGCCGAACAGAAGGGAAAATGGGTGGTGGCTATTGATAGAGATCTAGAAATCGTACAAGAAGAAGATCTTAGAATTGTATCAGAAGATCGGCGAAATGTACAAGAAGATCCTGAGAACGTTTTGTTGCGTGGTACTTTGATGTAGGTCAAAGAAGTTCGTAGTGTCTGAAAAAAGTACATTTTCATAAACGGTGAGCAGTTGGTGCTTAATATATAGTGTACAGTTCCAGCCGTTGTGCTTAGAGGTACTGGCTACAGGCTACCGGCGCACTGGTTCTGGCTACAGGCACAGGGCGGCAGGCTACAGGTTCTGGGGCTAGCCGGACTCGGCTTATTAATTTTTGGGCATGGGCAGTATGAACAATCTGACTAATTAGGGAAAACTGTGGCTTCAGAAGATTTTTTTTGACATAATTGGAGTGTTCTTTTTTGTTAGGAGTTTTTTTCTGTGAAGGTTTTATCTAATCCATGGTGATTTGTGATGATTTATCAGAATATCAGAACGGTCGAGGCTGGGTGTGTTAGTAAGGACAGTGCTTTTAAATGGACAGGCATCGATCAGTAGTGGAATAAATGAAGTGATTTGGGAAAAGTTCAGGTGAATTTTTGAAATGTATTTTATTATAATGTTTCTTTTTTTTTTTGTTTTTTTTTTGTATTTTGTTTTATTAGTCTTGTATGGTTCTCTTTCGCCAGCTTGTTTCACTAGGCTACATGGTTACTAATTTCTTATGGTCGGGTCTTTAGTAAGCTCTCGTAAGTCTTTAAGTTAGACAAACATTCAAAGGCTTTTTGGAAAGTTTTTGACAAATTTCGTTAAAATTTTTCTTAGGGGTGATTTTACTAAGTATATCCAAAAATCTGTCGTTTCCTTTTGATTACCAGGATGAAAATATGGACTTCCAAGATTACTAACAAAGTATAGTGTTCCACCTAGAACCAGAACCATCTGCCACCTGCAATCTGTTATATCTGTATGATCTGTCCTAGATTTTCTTGATTTTCTGAAATATCCTTTGGAGACTGTTTTTGGTGAATTTTTTTCAAATCCTTCTTAAATAGTTTTGTCGATCTTTTTATAGAGCTTTCCAGGTCAGATTATCTGAGATCGATGATCTGGAAGCCCTACTATCCCGAACTTAAACCTCATATCCGGAAGATAATGTTTACGGATTTTTAAAAACTTTTATTGAAGTTTATCAAAGAATTGCTGTTTATGTTTTCAATTCTTATGAAAGAATTGTTGTTCAGTTTTCAATTGTTACTATCTTCGTCATTCTGTTGAAGTTATGTTTATCAACAATTACTTACGTCATTACATAACCACCACATAATTAGTGGTAGTGGTACTTCCAGATAACAAATGAACAAACCGAAAAAACAATGATTGCCATTGTCTCATTGTCTCCGGTTACGTGCAATTATCTGGTGACATCTACCCTAGAATTGAAAACTGAAATTAAAGATCCCCTTCCTTTGCCAACAAAAGCACCTTTTTAATAACTTGAATGCACTAGTCATAATCCTTCCAACAAAGCATAAACCTGTTACTTAGTGTCGGTCATCTCGAATAAGAGATCATCGTTATCAAACTCCATATCGTGTGCATTACTTCGCTTATCATGTTGAGCATGGAAAAAATCATGACCTTCATCATCATCTTCGAAAACGTCATGGTAATGAACCTCTTTTGATTTCTCATATCTTCCAGCGTCGCTCCCAATCTTGGCTCCCTTTTGACTAGACACCTTATAAGAGTTATTTGAGCTACCATGATTATTTAAGCTTGTTGGTGCCAGCCCTCCGTGACTTGTAATAATTGCTGTAGGGTTTAAGATTTGATCTGCCAATACATGTCCATGTACACTATGAACCAGCAAACTTTGTGAGCCATGAGAACCCTGGTTTCTCCTCGTTATTTGTTGGTTTTGGTCTGGACTGTGTTGTTTTGGACTTCCTCTTTGACTAACCTGATTCGATAAGCCAACGTCGTTAGTCACATCAGAAAGTCGAGATGAAATGGAAGGTAAACGAGTGTTATCGTATGGTGATGGCATTGGTCCCGCTCCAGTTATTCCAGGTGTTACAGAGATTCCTGAGATTCCTGAATTTACTAGTCTGCTTCCACTCAACCGTTCATCAATACTTTGATTATCTCGGCTAGAATGATGTTTCTGAAGTACAAGACTAGCGTTCACACTGTCTCCAAGTTGCTGATATTGGCTTTTGAGAAGATGGAATCGGTTTAGGGCATCCACGGGCGTTTGAGATTCGTGACTGGGTGGTGTCAGTCTGGAATCACTATTATTTGTACTAATACTCAAACGTAATTCCGATTTTCCATCAATCATCCGCACAAAAGAGCTTATGTCATCGTCAATGTAAAGGCCACTAGAAGGTGCACACAGCAGTCCCAGATCGAGACTGGTTCCCATGAAAGAGTTATTAGCTTCAGAATGCTGGCCTGCAGCTTTTGCCGAAGTGCTACTGAATCTTCGACTTTGGCGCGAACCAAAAGAAGACAGAAATTTGGGCGTACCAACAATCTCTCCAATCATATCATCGTTCCCAGGAAGATGAGAGCCATGAGACGAGGCAATAGATCTGGGGAGTGATACAGTATTTGTTTGAGAACCTGCGATCGCCATAGTTGCTGCGGGTGTTGATGATGAGTTGCTGCCTCGGGGATTTCTTAAGAGAGCTACTAGAGATGCGTTGGATCCTGAGCGATTGCTTGTGATTGATACACGTCGTTCCATCAAACTTCCATGTATGTGAGATGGAATGGGAGAGTGGCTTCCCTGATGCGGTGGTGAGTTGCTACCTATGGAACCAACTCTAAATAGCTGGATATTGGGGCGATTTTGTCCAGCACTCTTATGAAAATTGGCACCTCGAGGTGGCAGCATTTGGGGTCTTTCCAGATGTTCTGATGTACAAGGCAGGACCAGAAATCTTTCTCGAAACTGTTCAAAGGAGCCTTTCAAAGGCGTTTTGGTATCTAAACGCTGCGATGGAGGAACGACCACACGCTGGCTTAAAGCCGAAGACACGGGAGATGGCTTTGGGAATATATCTTCGTCATTCAATCCATGGAAGGCACTTTCGGCTTTCTCGTTGTCGGAAGTCACGAACTGTCTAGATAGGCGTTCCTCTTGATCTTGAGCACGGAATTTGTGATGCGAGCGGTATACAACTGAGACACTTAATACACCATAGGATGTTTCAATGGGAGTGAAATCGCGCTGAGTAAGGTGAGATTCTGTGAGAAGATGCTGTGGTATGATGGGCTTAGAAAGACCAATTCTATTTCTGGAAGTCACGGGTTGACTTCCATCTAAGAAATGATTGACAAGAGTAAGGTTTCTGCTGGAGGGCTTTGATACCAATTTCCTAAGTTTATAAGAAGGCAATAGACGCACTAGCAGATAAATAGTCCGCAATAAGATGATGGCCTGTTTGTACATCAGAGGAAGTTCGTCTGAGGCGGTTGGTGGACGGCTATGCCCTGCTGAACTGTCGAACTTTACAAGCCAACGTTCCACAACTATTTCTTTCTGTTGACCTTCTGAGACGGGCCAAACGTTTCTTGAGTCATCTTCCAAAACAACATATTCGTGAGGGTTCAATTGGCTCAAGTCAAGACAGGTTTCAATGATCATAGGAGGGAACAGAGCCAAGTCGGGATGCAGTTTCCATTGCCTAATCTCATGGCGGACGGTTTCATCGTCCAAGCTAGCGATGCAGAGATTAAACCATTTATTTATCTTTGATGCGGAGGCATTTTGGGGAGATTTTGTGTCGATAACGGAGCGTGAGAGCACGATCAATTGCAGAACTTTGGTAAAGAAGTTCTGTACCACCTGTAGTAGTTTTTGCCTTTGTTTTGCGGCATTTGCTAATGAATTTTGATCCTGAACGGCTGAGTTTTTGTTTGTATCGAATTTATCCATTTTGGGGTGACTAGAGAAAAACACCAATACGACAGATAGTACTAGTACAAAGTAATATCACACTTATATGCACTAGTATTTAATTAATGGAGCCCGGGGATTGAAAAATACTTTAGCACTGATATGACCTTTCAAGTAGTTTTTTGGGAAATCTGGTCTGTGGGGGGTGCAAATTGGCCAGGTTAAGGTGAGAGAGAGAGAGAGATCAGCACCTAGTCAGAAACACGCCAATAGAATCAAAATGCAAGAAGCAACAAACGATTCAAAAACCTTATATATGAATATCAAGCAATATTATCGGGTCTGGTTGATGAAATTACGATTTTTTTGTTTGTTTTTGTTTTTGTTGCGCTAGTTATGGTTATGGTTCTTGAGGTGTGGTTTTGGTTCTTGATCTCGTAAATGTGGGTGTGGATGGAAATTGTGTCACAAAGAAAGTTTAAGATAAATTAAGACAACACGTGACTATCAAAACGCCGGAAACGTAAATAAAACAGTTGGAGGAAATCGCTGATTCTTTCGGGAAATTTCAGGGCCCTAAAATTATATGGGTGGCGCCCTTTGGGAGGCTTGGTCAATCTGATTCTCTTATCGGAGGCTGGATTCGAACAGCGGGGAAGAACAAGTAATGGCCAAAGAACGTTTTGCCTGGCAATGATTGGGAATGTATCACGTGGAGAAAATGACTCAAGAGAATGTCTTTGGAGTGTAGGAGTTCACAATTGGTGTTTTCAAATGTGTTCACGATACAGATCCTGGTGGAGAAGTGTAGATTGTATGCAACCTTTGTATATGTGGTTGGGTAAGGGTGGATAAGGGTGAATTAGATTATCCTAGATAGGTGGGGTAAAGGAAGGTTTGGGTTGAGAGATTAGGAAATTGGAATTTTTTTAGCAAGATATGGAGATCAACATAAATTGTTTTGAAATACTGTTTTGGTTATCTTTGGATGTTTCTTTGGCCGTCTCTTAGTGTCCTTTGACAGAATTGCTAGATGGAAATGAGTAATTAGATAAAAGAAGTTTTTGTCTTTTTTTACATTTTGTTAATTGATTGTTTACATTTTGGTTATTGATTGGTCAAATTTCGTTGATTGTGTTCCTTTTAATGTATGCTTTTCATTCATGAGAGTTTAAGATTCTTGAGGTTCTTTTTACTGGGTTTCCAATAGATCCCAAGAGTTGTGAGCCAAGAATCACTCTCACTTGATATTTTTTTTTCATTGGTGATTCTTTTCACAGCTGCTTCAGTAGCACTTGCAATGACAACTCAGCTGACTCCGTGCTCTCAAATAGCCCCATACCTCCAATTAACTCTCAGCAATAATCTCTCGAGCTAAACGATTATCGGCATATATCAAGAGAGCACGCTGAACTTCTCTCCGACTCTTTTTCTCCACATATGCACTAGATACTTCGGGTGCAGTAGCCTTGGCTTCACTCAAAAGGGAAGACGATAAAGCCATCTGTGAATTGAGTTGGCTCCACACACGGAAGTCTCCAGGGAACAAAAGGGCAAACTTTTGCCATACACGGCTATTCTTTTTACCGATGGCATCGTTGAGTTCTTTCAACAATTTTGGAACAGCATTACGAGAATCCTCCACAAGATCCTTAAGCGGCAATCCCTCGAGCTCTTCTTTTATAGCTTCAAAATACGAAGAGTAGTTATCTGAGAGCGAAATCACTCCCAATATCAAAACAACCAAGAGACTTGACCCATTTTCCTCGATGAAAGTAAACAAATGATCAACTGCTGCTTGCTTGGATTCAGGACTATCGATCGCATACAAAACCTGTGCCACAAGTGTGATGGCTCTATGTGATTGACTGTGTCCATCAAGGATTATCTGGAACTCCTCCAATGCTTCCTCGAATTGTTTATTGAAGAAGAATGAAAGTCCAATCACAATTCGAGATGAAAGCATGGCCTTTGTTACTTCGTCGCTTGGTTGCTCTTCCGAGAAAAGATCAAGAGTGAATTGAGAATTCTCCACAGCTGCCTCGAAATTTCCATTTCCCATTAATACTCTTGCCAATTGCGTCTTGATGATGCCTAGATCAAGTAATACCAGAGCACTTTCTGTTTTTTCGTAATCCTTTTCGAGTGCTTCAAAGAGAATCTGGCCAATTTCAATACTCATCTCGTACGTGTGACATCTTTCACTTAAAAGGAATGCCAATTTGAGGCCAACAATGTTATCTGGTTGGAACTGAAGATATCTGCGGATGGCGGCGTTCGCTACACTAATCTCTTGCACAGAAGCAACTTCTTTGGCGTCACTGTGTTTCTCAATACGGTTGTTAACAACGGAAATTGCATAACAAAGTTGAGCTAGTGGACTAGTACCATTGGACAACACCTGTGCGTGAGTCGTGAGACGAGAATAATCTTCGATATCACCAGTAACGTACGATGTCAAAGCTTTTCCTAGCCATGGCGTTGAAAGTTCTGGAGCAACGGATGAAGCACGATCAAATACTTGCGCGGCAAGTTCGACATCACCATATCTCAAATAAAGAGCTGCCAAATTTGACCATGGACTGACATCTCTTGAGTCCAAAACACTGGCTTTAATGAAACAATGCTGCAGGAGTGAAGGGTTCAAAGAGACATATGCAACACCCAAGGATATCCAGTATTGAGCATTCTGAGGCTCAATCTTGATGGCATCCTTAATGACACGTACTGCCTCGTTTCGGTACTTCTCTTTCTTTTCTAAGCTAACATTAAACGCATTAATGTATGCGAGACCCAAGTTAAAGAGAACACATGAGCGAACCAATTTGTTTTCACGTTTCGTCACTTTACTAAGCGCTGCCTTGCCGGCAAGAGTGCCTAGCATTGCAATACAATTCACATAAGACTCTTCTTTCAAGAGCTCTTGAGCCTTCAGCAAGCTTGAACAATCATCATCAATGCCCTCTGCGTGCTTCAAAATAGAAAAAATCGTATCAAATGGTGCTGTCTCGATTTGACGTTGAATCTCGCAAACTACACTGATACAATCTCCCAAGGCCTTCCAGAGTGAAAATGAGTCTCTGTGCTTTTCCACTGCCAATGAAATGGTTTTAATGGCCGTTTTGTTGGTCTCAAGTGTTCTTCCGACGAATCCTCCCTGCAAGAGCTGCGAACAATACAAGATATTCTGCTCGTAAATAGCACTTAAGATGCAATCCGCTGTTGGGCTCATTAACAATGCCTTCTGTAACAAGTCAAGCCCACTTGGGTAGTCACCAATTAAGCAAACGGCTTGACCCAACATGTAGAAATTGACCCAAGTACAGTCGTCTAATTCAATTGTGTGTTGAAACACCTTAATGGCGGCATCCATTCTTCCACAATTGAAGTAAGCCTCGCCTAGACCCGTCCAACATTCGATATCCATTGCCTGCATCCTCAAGGCCGTCTGGAACCACTCGATTGCCTTGGCGTCATTTTGTTTGTTGAGAGCAGAGCATCCAAGAACTCTATATGGCCAAGACTTGTCTTGATTTTTGTTTAACGAGCTGAATAGAGCTTTCCGACTATTCGTGGACTCAACCACACGCTCACATAAGATTTCGGATACGTCCCAATCACCCTTAGAACAAAGGTCCGTCACCAAATATCTAGCGGCTGTGACTTCGGCTGCGTCCAACTCAAAAGCTTTGTAGAAACACTTCTGTGCTCGCAGGTTGTCTCCGTAAAAATCTTGAAGGATTACACCAAGCAATGTGTAGGATGGAGCATGGGATTTACTGTTTTTTAATGAAGATACAATAAGATCATAAGCAGCCTTGATATTAGAATCTTCATCAGGATATTCCTCTATCAAAGAGGTAGCAATTCTCCAAGAGATGTTAGCACGAGTATCAAAATCACGCAGACTCGTTCCCGTAACTTTCGACATTGCTTGTTGAAGATATGCTCTTCCGTCTTGATAATTGTGCTGAAGAATGAGACACCATCCGAGCTCATTTAAAGCTTGTGCGTTGTAAGGAAACTTCTGTGTCACATCCTTGAGGAATTTTTCAGCAGAAGCGTATTCGCCTTTTTCGACGAGAATCAATCCCTTTCCAATGAGGGCACGTTCATTGGAAGGATTTGTTTTAAGAATCTTATCAAAAATTTGGAGTGCACGTCCAAAGTTCTTAGGTGCTTCATGGTAGGTGTAGACGAGAGCTAAATGGCAAGTAAGATCTTCTCTAGAGTTTTGTAAGTCAACACCCATTTGGTTTTGCTTAGATGCCAATCGACGAATACCGTCGGCACAGATCTTCAAATTCGATGCGTATTCGCCATAGAAATTATAAGAATGTGCCAAGATTCTATGTGCCAAGATCGAGTTACTGCAACTTTTAAATCCTTTAGTCATTAAGTCCCTGACCTCCATGGAAGACAAAAGATCTGATGATGGTTGTAATGTTGTTGCTGCGGTGGACAAAGTTGGAGAGCCTTCAAAAGCTTCTATAGGAAGGTCTTCATCCCCGTCATCGTTTTTAGCCCTTCGTTGATGGATATCTTCGAAATACTTCTTGTCGAGAGGACAGTTTTCGGAAAAGACAAACAGGTAAAGAACAAGGCCCAACGGGTCGGACTTAAACTTTATAAGAAACTTTTGCAAAATGAGAGGATCGATATTTGCAAGAGACTCGTAATCGCTAAGGTCAAGGTGGAGAGACCATGGAAATGGATCACTACAATCGAGAAGGACCAAGTCTGCAGCCATCTCCTTTACTTCGGCAAAAAGGACATCTTTCACTGGAGAAATACGCAAAAGGGCATATTTGTAACGCAAGAAATCCACTTCGTATTGTCTCCGTACTGTATCGTCGTCACAATAGCTTAGAAAGAGCAGATAAAGCCTAGTTAAGTTTGACTTTTGACGGGTTTCCCACTCAATAGCATTAAGCGACTTCTGCATCTCCAATGTTAGAGATGCGGGATATTTGAGTTTTTCTTTCAGAATCCGTGTAGTAACCTCCTTATCTTCTTTGGCCTTGACTAATTGTAAGAGCTTTCGTATGTTCTCCAGAGTGGAGCCTAGACGGCCCTCAAGTACTGCCCCAAGCGGTGCATCCGGTAAGATAGAACGGAGATAAATTTCGTTAAGCTCTGAGTCCGATTTGAAGTTATGTTTATGTAAATACGCATAGATATCCTTGGGAATCTGGTCCAACGGCTCATTCTGGTTAGCCAAGATTTGAGCACAATCACTCAACACCTGGAAAAATTTCTTATGGTCCGACCCGGCCTTGACTGCTTGAAAGTAGCCTCTCCAGCCCAAAATATTTTCTGGCTCGATTTCTATGGCTTCTTCGAATGTCTTCTCGGCATCATCCTGGTTGCCCAAAAGCTGGTACGCTCTGGCTTTAAAGAGATGTCCGAAATAATGTTTAGGATCTAGAGATAATACTTCATTTGCACATTCAAGAGCCTCGTATCCGTTTCTATTGTCAATTGCCGTTTTGCTGGCTTTAAGATATTTCTTCAATGACATGGTGAAGAGAGGGGAGACTAGAGATCTGCAATTCTAAAAGTATGGGTAATAAGGTCGGGTTTTATTGAATTTTTTGGAATTTTTTTGGAATTATTGAACTTTTTAAATTTTGGAAATGTGTTTCTTTTTAAAGTTTACTCGGTTGGTTTCATAACTTGTTCAATGACTTATTCTTTGTTTGATGTTTCTGTGATCCCATTCCTCCATTAATGTCCTGATTGCTGATTTCTGCCAACACGGACTTATTTCTTGAGTTAATCTTAGATTTTTTTAATTGATTCTTAGAGTTCCTTAAGAAGACTAAAATCAGTCCGTAAATGAATGTTCTGCCTCAAACGAGTTCGCCATATCTTTCACACTGGTCTTTCTCTCAAGTTGTGGTCTGAATTGTGGTCTAGTCAATTCAGAATTATCAGAAGTTGGCGCCATGATGATATCTTTCTGCGGCTGCTTTGACGATACAATGCTGTCGTTCCGCTCCAAGTAAGTGTTAAGTCCCTTCTTCTTGCTGGGTGAGGTCGACCGTTTAAGGCTTGTATGTGTCAGTGTCATAGGTGAAGAATTGTCCAGCTTACTTGGTACTGGTGGTTTTTCTGGCGTTTCTGGTGCAACATCTTCACTCGAATGGGGACTAGATCCCGGTATCTGGTCCATTTTGTCGGAAATGTGTGAAACTGCGTTCTTCAAGCGGTTTTCGAGTCGGGATTGTGAATGTTTGACAGAACTTGTCTTGTGTGACAAAGTACCGGCTTCCTGACCACCCAATAAGTGAAAACGAGATCCCTGCTTACTACTAATGCTTCTGTCTGAGTCGCTGCGTTGCGGACGTAAGGTGTTCCGCCGTCTTAGTTCACCAAAAATACTATCTTTGTAGTCAAACAAGTCTGTAATGAAGTTTTCCTCGAGCTGTTCCAAAACGGCTTGAAATGAATATATGCTCTTTCCATTCAAGTTGTTATCATCATTGGTGGGGCCAAGAACTAAAGATCCAAACTCACGACAGAGCTTATGCTTGAATAAAGTGCTGAGTTTCTCGTTCTTCGAACTTATGATTAACACTAGTCGGCCCAAATGTGTCAAAACGGCATCAAGTGTTGCCAAGTTGCATACTGGGAGATCTATCAACGAATTCTGAAGGCCGGTAATCCGTGAACTATTGGCAGCTTCATCGTCAGATCCAAATGGATAGTTTTGGTATAATGTTTTGATTAAATCAAAGTAGCTGCCAGGAACAATTGAATCTGGAAGTTCTAAGAAGTATAACTTGAGTACGTTGACCACAGTGGTTGGCTCGCTTTGTTTGATCACTTCTTGAATTTGCTTCGCATCGTTCAAACCGTTCAACTGGGCACGAAGTTTGTGCACAGCGGATAAATGAACAGGAGATGTCCACAAACTGACCCGCTCTTCATCGTCTTTCAACTCTGGATATACAGAGTCTAAATGCGAGAGAACTGTTTGAATAAGAGTAGGAACCGCCTTCTTGTCAAACCGAGCCTTCACACTAAGATCAACACCAAAAGTTTGATTCATGTTGGAGTTGTAATAGTTGTCGTATAAATACACGTGAGGTTTAAACCTACCAGTTGCATAGTTCTCTACGAGGAATTTAAGGTCTCGTGCTGGCCTAATTGTTTCCTCGATGAGAGAAAGCGAGTCAACGACTTGTTGCATAACAGGAACCTGTGACGAAAAGGCTGACACAAAGTCATACATGGCTTTCTTGATTGCTCTTAACCGATCCAACTCGCATTTCTGCATGAATGTGTAATGGTCCATGATAAACTCTTCCAACTCACATCTGATTGCATCCAAATTTTTCGTACTTTCGAAGTATTGCGCATCAAGGGATTCGACCTCTTTGAGAAGTCGAGGATATTGGAATTTGTCGGAATAGTCCACAGAGTTGACACCAATAGCCTGTTTCATATCCTCTAAGTAGTACGAGATATTTGAGTTTTTGGTAGCATTTGCCATGGTAGGATCAAAGTTCGTGTTTTTTGTTGCTGCAGCAAGAGCCGGATCGGGTATTTGAGTGATTTCAAATACACTTGGCTTCCATTGATAGTAAAATTGAGAGGAATTGATGAAGTTCTTTGATGCTCCAACATAACCCACAGATCTAAGGAACCCGTTTGTAAGCAAACCCTGTCCGCAGAGTTCTGCTTTACTGATGTTGTTTCGAAGTTCGGGCATATTATCTAGCATCCATTGGGTAATGGCACTGCCAGTAGAGACGTTATGGTAAGTACCCAAAATCGGCACTTTGTGGGAGGTTATATCAACGTTGGAAATAATATCAGTTAAGAATTGTTTTATGCTCTGGCTGTCGAACTTGGTATCGCCAAGAGAATAGACCTGGATTTCCAGACCACTGTCTTCCCCACTATCATGAAGTTTCAAAGCAGAAAGCTCTGCCTCAGATACATCTTTGATGGCCTCCTGGAGCTCATCCTCGGAAAAATTAGACTTAAATTCCTCTACGACACGGCATTTGTTAAAATATCTCTTTTGTAACTTGTCCAAAACAATCTTGGCAGAGACAAATTGTTTGTATTTGTCACGGATCACCAGTTCAGAATAAGCAACTCGTTCTTCGTGTTCATTGCTCCATTTAGTAAATGGCTCGATGACAGTTTCCTGGATCGTCCCGGCAATCTGTAAATGATAAGCACCTTGACGTTCAAAGTTGGCCGCTCCTTCTTCAAAGGCATTTTTAATTGATGATACGTAATCAACATTGCCGTGCCTTGCACTTGTGCGTCTCAATGACGAAGGAAACGCCTCCAACTGGGATCCGTACCCTGCTTCGATCTCTGCCCTTCTTCTAAAGAGAGAGATGAAGTCCCGGTTTTCTTTCACACCCTCGTGGAGCTCGGTGAAAAGAACCAGGTATCCTGATTCGTAATCGGAAGACCAGAAGTTTTCGCCAAAAGACATTACGTTTGGAAGAGGTAAGTGGAATGACTGGGGTTTCTGATGGAAGGTTAGTACGGGGTAGGGCTATGTCATAGGAGTATTGTCACGTGACAACAACAGTTGGAAGGATTTAGTTATTTCTCAAGCAGGGAACAATAGGAAACAAGAGATCTAAGGTCGTATAATTATGCGAGCTGCAAAATTAGAGTTTGCGCATAATTTGACGCCGTGCATAAAAGTGAAATGTTCGGGGCTCATTCCGAAAACGAGTTTATTCCCGGAACAGATTCATTAGTTTCTTTACAGTTGTTGTCTATGATTATAGAGTGCCTATGATTATATAGTGCCTATTATGAAACAGTGATGTCATTCCTACCAATGGTGAAAAGAAATGAAACTTGCCCATGTTGGGCTTAAAGAGGAAGAAGAAGAAGTTGGGATTTAATGCGTAAAAGAACAGAAATAGAAAAGAATTAGTTTAACCTTTTGAAGGATTTTAGTTGATTTCTTTCTGTTTCTTCCTCTTCTTTCTTTCTCTCTAAGTAATCTAATCGAACATCTTTCCCTGAATACTAGTTTCCACAATCGATTTTTTCCTTTCTCGGATATTTTTCTCTTTTGGGAAATATTTCCTTTTATTCAGAAATACTCCTTTCAATCAGAATTCTTTCTTTTACTCATCCTCTCTCCATTACTGTGTTCTGTCTAGGTGACTTGTCTCTGACCTTGACCAGCAACCAGCACACCTCCCTCAATCTACAAGATAATGGGAAATACAAGTAATTTTGTCTTTTTTCAATTATTTTAACCAGAATATTTCTAGAAATATATATTACTCACGTCATTTTTTCAAATGTTTTCAAAACCGTATTCAGTTGTTTATGTTTCATGTTTCATGTTTCACCTTTCTGTAAGATATATACCATGAAAGTAACAAATTAGAAAATACCACGAAACAAAAAAGTTGTCAAAGCTCCAAATTCTTAAACACAAAAACATAAAATAAAATCACAAAATTCGGCAAAATTCAAATAACTCTAATTATAGTCTCCCTTCCATTTTCTTCCATCCCCTTGCCTAAAACCTCATCCCCAGATAACCCCTTGGATCTTTCGTCATCTTACCACCATCTTCTTTCCTTGTTTCACAGTTCACACACAAATCTTCAACAATGACACCAACAACGCCACCGAGAAAACGGTTAGGCGCGTGGGTCACCCCTCCCACGCGTCGGAAATGTCTTCCTCACGCAGGTCCTGACTTGAAGATGGCATCTCCATTCATCACCCATACCGATGTGAAACATACCCTAGACCACGGCGGGAAGTCCTCAGGGTCAGCTACTTTGCTCTTTCCAACTCCACAGACAAGTGAAGCGGGGAAAATATCCAAAATATCGTTACGGCGTATTCCACAGAGACCATCTTTGAAGTCCAGAGGACTCACAGCAAAGCTTTTATCTGTGGCTGATCAAGAAGATGTTGGTCAAGACGTTGATCTGAATATTTGCCTGGACGATGATCTGAACATTTGTCTGGATGATCTAAAAGTTGATCTTCAAGTTGTCCTGGACAGCGACCTAAACGTTGACCTGGATGCCGACCTGGTCCCAGATAACATCTTGGAAGATTCCGATGATGGGCCACATGACAGATCAACTGAAACTGGCCACGATGCAGACTCCTCTCTCGCTGATAGTATACTATGCGAACCCTTCACCCCTCCTTCCAAGCCCCGTATTGAACAAAAGCCTGTGTTTGAACCGTTTATCGATAGTCCTAACAGCGGAATGATCACCATACCAATAGGACAGCTCAAGAATATTCCACAACAGAAACCTAGAAACCCGTTCAACCTACCGTCTTCTCTTCCAAACAAAAGCTCAGCGCCTTCCCAAATAGACTATTCAACTCATTTGGAACTAGTTAACAATCGTACCGGTGAACGTATTGCAGAAGAGCTCAGTGATGAGCAGCGCCGTTTACGGCCCCGAAAGTTGGATTTCTCACAGTGTGAGACACTTCCGGCAAAGCCTAATTATATTATATCTAACAAGTTCATTGAGAATAGCTTGGGTCCTAAATTCTCTATGGGCAACTCTTCGCTGGCGAAGAATTTGGCTGGCTTTGATATATTCTCTTCTCCCCCATCATGATTACCCTCTGTTTTGATAATCCCTCTGTCTCTTCTACTACGGCACTCTAATTCAAATGGTCGACATTGTTATCTAACATTATATATAGACTAAGAACTCTTTATATCATTATGCATTGATCAGTAATATTGAACTTTTTCTGGGAAGTCGAATCTCTTCTGAAGACTTATTGGAGTTCTCTCCAGTCTATTACACGCGACGATACTTCCTCAAATTATCCCACGCTATAGCATTTGCGTTCGGGAGTTTGACCACCTCAATTTGATTAATGTAACCTGGAGTACCTTTATCAGCAACCTTTGCAACATAGCGGATTGGTTTAGCGATTTGAGAACTTGGATCGCTTGGATCGCCTCTCAAGTTAACCGGCAATTTCTTGATTATTTCGGGGTGATGTGTTGGGGAAGTAAACCTTTGAGACATGTCGGGTTTGATGTATTGCATCAACTCTGGTGGAGTGGGAAGCTGAATGTCAGATTTCTGTTGCAACTCTTCTTGACGGGCCAAAAGTTCGGCCTTACGCTTCTCAAAAGCTTCGCGTTGCTGCATCAGGTACAATTTTTCAAAATCAAGCAACTTGAAATTATAGAACGCGTCCCATGTCTTTGCTGCAACTTCACGGTATGAATTTACTAGAACGTTAAAGGTGTTGCTATTGTGTAACATCTCCATGTTAGTGAAGTCCTCAGTGTATACACGTTGTCTTTGAATCAATATTTCCACATTCTCTTTTGAATAGTAAGGATGTACCAAACTTTTAAGTGGCCGTTTTGCCAAAGGCTCCTTCTTCATGACCCTGTAAACAGGAAGATGGGACAGGCGCTTCTTAGAACTAGCAACATCTTCTTCGAGAACCCTTATCTTGTTCATTTGACTTGTCACAGCAGCATCTTTGTAAGCTCCCGTTCCTGGACCCCTATAATGTTTGTAGAAGTAGTATTTATAAAGGAAGGGCTCTTGATCTCCACTTGGAATAAGCAGGTTTATGTGGGTATGAGAAGGATCAGAATCCGAGAATTGAAGTTTAAGGTCCCTTAGGTGTTTATCGGAAGAATTGTAGTAAGAGTTTTGTTGGGTGATACCCATCAGATTTGTTGCAACGAAGTAGTTAGGAACTCTACATACTGCGTTGACATTAAATCTGGGAATGAGACCACAGCCAGGTAGAATATTTTCCGTGACATCTAGTTGATTAGGGTCGAGGTTAGTAGGCCGCCTAGCTCTTCCAGTTGGTTTCTTGGAGTCATGCTTCAGAGACTGCAATGGAGATAAGTCGCCTTCTTGTGAGGGTTCATAAGACGAGAAATTGTTTTCTCTGAGAATTAGTTCTCGCTCATTTGGTGTAAGTGACGATCCATACACCTTTCTGTATGTACCTTCATGTTTGTAAACTTGAAGCTTTGTCAAAGGAGTCAAGGCCAAGAATGTCGCATGATTGAGGGGTAAAGTCTTGTCTACATTGCCGATATCTGGGAACACACGATCAACAGTTGGCAAGGTCTTTTCTGTCGAGGATTCCCTAGCTATTGTGGTTGAATACTCATCAAGTTGAAAAGGTCCAAATAATACCAGGAGATCGGAGAGAATGGAGGCCAATTTCGATAGATCCATATAGAAAAGCGTGGTGTTTACATCTGATTCAGCAATAAGTCCGTCACGGAACAACTTCTCGTTAAGTTCTTTGCCTGAACTTTTCACAAGTTCGTTTCGATGTATGCCCGAGTGCTTAGATAAGTGAGCTATGAGTTGGTATGATGAGGGATAATTCCAAAGCGACGCAAGGTCTTTTACAAGTACAGAAACAGTATCAATCGATGCAGTATCAACAGTAAAGGACGGCACCAAGAGGTTTTTGATGGCTAGGTTTGGTACGTCTGTTCTGAGTTGACAGACATTGATTTGGGCTCTTTTTCGAGACAATGAGCGGACACGGAACGAGGGGCTAGACATATCGACAGTGTTCAATTAGGGCACCTTGTTCTCCTTGTTTACGTTTCGTTTCGTTTGTTTACGTTTCGTTTGTTTACGTTTCGTTTGTTTATGTTTCGTTTGTTTTGTTTGAACGAGGTGATAGACTGAAGAACACCATAGTGTGCAGCTCGAGAAGTACATGGGGACAGGATGGAACTGGACAGAGACAGATAATTAAAGTGAAAGTAAATTTTTTTGAGAGATTTTTGGGAAACTTTTTCATTTTACAGTTTCGTTTTCTCAAATTTTCTATTTTTGTTTCTTTCATTTTCAATATTTTCATTTCATTCATTTCCTTTCGGTCTTTCGTTTTGGACACTGGCACAGCTCCGGCTCTATCATTCCAGATAGTCAGAAGAGAAGAACTTGTTTAAGTTTTAAAACACAGGGCAAATAGAGAACATCTTTTTTGTTTAAATCGAATATTTGGGATTCTTCAAGAGCAGAAACCTGTATTCAAAGTCAGTCGTTTCTATTGATTCAAGTTCTAATTAGGTTATAGAGAAAAGCTAGAACAAAAACCTGGAGAGCAACTAGAAACAGTTACTTGAAGAAAAAGAAATCGAAGAACAACAAACAAGAAATTGATATAGAATCTCAATATATCCCAGTAATAGATTGTACAGTATCCCACAATCCTAGGAAGGATACCATAAGTACTCAAGAACTTGAGTCCCCAAAGTGATAAGTCCCCTAATGATATTCTTAATTTTCGAAATTGGATAAATTAGAAATTCCAAAAATGTCATAAATTATCGAAAGAAACAGTCCGCAACTTACTTTTTGCACCCACTTCGCAGTTTGCACCCACTCTAAAAAACACACCAATGAACATGAACACTAAAACTAAAAACTTGAACTAAACTTGAACTAAAACTCGAACTAAAAACTCCATAACTTGAATTTCTTCCACTCAAATTCACAAAATACTAATATTTTTTATACCTTATTCCCTTCTAATATCAACCCCCAATTGTTTATACTGCAGCTAACATGCATATTATCAATCGCGGATTGGGAGGTACGGATTTTTGGCCATCCTCGGCCTCACACTCCCCACATTATTCAAATAGCACTTGATAATAAAGTATAAAAGGCTGTGATTCCGCCCCTTGTTCTTGCACCATTTATAGTCTTCTTTATCTTCTCTTTGTCTTTTATTAAAACAGAAGTTTCCAGGCGGTATTCAATTCCTTTGAATTTCCTTTCTGCCTACTTGTTTCTTGCTAGCTCCCTGACCTGCTATTCATCTTACCCCAGATTCTACAATCAATTCAATTTATTTTAATTTGAAAGTTCAAAAATGGGAGAAGACAATTCAATTATTTATGAAGTTCGTGACAAAATCACCGTCATCACTTTGAATCTCCCCAGTAAATTGAACGCACTCAATGGTGCCCAATATCTCCAGTTAGCCAAGTACCTTCAAGAGGCTGATGATGAGGAAGATACCATTTGCACGCTCATCCAGTCTACAGGAAGATACTTTTCCGCAGGTGCTAACTTTGCTGATAAGGCCTTGATTGATGGCGATCCATCAGAAGTATTCTCCCATGAATTCTGGTTGAAGAGTTTCACTGGTAGAAACGTCTATCTCACAGACTTACTTCACAACCACAAGAAGGTTCTCATTGCAGCACTCAATGGTCCAGTGATTGGTTTGTCTTCTGCATTGGTGGCTTTGTGTGATCTTATTTATGCAATTGATGAGAAAAAGGTTCATCTTTTGGCACCATTTTCAAACCTTGGACTAGTTGCCGAAGGTGCCACCTCCACGACTCTCTTCACTCGTTTGGGCTGGTCAAAGGCGTCGGAGGCCTTGCTTTTTGCCAAACCTATTAGTGGCGCTGACTTGAACAAAGCCGGCTTCTTCAACAAGGTCTACGACGGTAAGAATTACACCACAGAGGAATTCAACAAGGTAGTTTTTGAAGATGTTAAGAATAGCTTCGAAGGTTTGTATGAGCCTTCAATTTTTGCCAACAAACAACTTCTTAAAGCAAATAGAGATCAATTAGTCAATGCTGCCAATGCTAGGGAATCTGTGGTTGGTTTCAACAGATGGATTCAAGGTGTACCACAAGCACGGTTTGTTGAGGTTAAGAACAAGGAGCGTCAACACAAGATGTAGTTGACCCTGAAACTGTTAAATTGTAATGATACTATTATGACGTTGGTACTGACATCACAAGACTAAGACTGTAAGATCATAGGACCGTATGACAACTTTTCCAGTTCAGTAATCACTTTTGAAGATAAAGAAACCTAAATAAAGACAATTCTTATTAGACTACATCAAAATCCATCAAATTTTATCAAATCACTTCCGAAAATTGTTTCTTATCTGGTTACATGCTCATAGTCTAGTATTGATCCCACCACAGAATCAACTTCAAGTCAGAAACTGCAAAAAAAAAGAAAACCATCAAAAACGAAAACATACGAATACTCATATAATTTTTCACCTAAATTTCTTATCCTTGCTTAATTAAACCTCCCAATTACAACACTATGTGCTACCCCCATGTTTTTCATACTCTTCAGACATAAAACGACATGTCCTATAACCTTCCCAACCCGAGTCTTGTTGGGATCTTACTAGTAGTAAGTACGCACAATGGGCCACAGATCGTATATCATTATCCACCCGAGCTCAGCAAACAGGAGCTCTTACGGTTCAATCAGGATGAAGAGGCTCCAATTGATGACGACTTTGATGACGAAGATTACGAAGAAGTAGGAGCCCTGAACAAAGAACTGGGTGATATGAGCTCTGGCGATCAAATTTCACTACCACTGTTACGTATGAGTGGACTGAGCAGTCGTAGATCTGAAGTGGCATCGTTTCGCCATGGCAGGACCAATTCAACAATTTCAGAGAATAAACGGCTCAATTCCGAGACAACAAAACCTATCAAGAGTCAAATTCTTGGTTTTGAGCCCGAAGTCATTGCAGAAATGCTAAGTCCACCCAGAGAGATGTGCAATTGTAGATTTGACTTACTGTTGGAGTCAATGGTCTTCTCAGGACTTCCGATCCATGTACTGCCTGATGGATCATGGAAGTCACACAAATCAAACTCACGAAGAGCTGGTCCTAAAAGTGAGTCTGGTCACGTTTCTGGTCACGTTTCAGGAAATGTTTCAGGTGTTTCCGCTAATGGTAATGTTTCCGGTAATGCTTCCACTAATTTATCTGCTCTGGCTGGTCCTGGTAGCTTCCCCCCAATGAGCGAAGATGATGTCAATAAGGAGACAGAGATGACGGCAACTCCAACAACATCTAGACGTCCTATGAGTATGTTCCATCTTGTCTTCATCATGAACCCTCCAAAAATTGAACGCAGTTATCGTACTGATGAGATGTTCTACTATGTAATTCTGAAACTACTGTTTGTTTTAAGATACGAACAACATAAACGTGGTTACGTGTGGGAACAAGTGAAAATGATATCCAGACTCAAAGAAGAGTATTTCGCTTTGGCAACTGATGAACGAAACGAGTCTCTCTCAGACTATTTATTAGCTGGCCTGCTGCTTTGCAAGCTAATGAGTCAATGCTACACATCTCTTGTATCTTCAAGAATAGCACGGCTTATCATCAACAATAAGCTTCATTCATTTCAAATTCCACTCAAAATGGAATTCAATTCTCTCCCAGAAGTGTCCACGCCGTATGTCCCAGGCTCTTACCTTTCATCCACAACAAGTATCATAGGTGAAAGTGGACTAATAGCAATGGGAGAAACAACCAGATATAGCGGTAGCAGTCTATTGGACCAGTTTATCAGGAACAAGAATAATGATGATGATCAGGACGATGACCTGGACGAAGATGAGTATCTGACCAGTTCAGATGAACTTCTCCATTTAGGACTTCTTCTATGGGATGATCCCGACTCTATCATTGAGGATATGAAAGCAAAGAAAAACTCCCCTATTTCGACTTTCATCCATATGATTCGTCCCACAGAGTCTCTTCTCAAAATGTTCAGTAGACTTGAACTGCAGTATCACGGCAAAATGGACTTAACTATTGCCAATATCCGGGACCTTGCATTACATTTAGTGCATTGGCGAAAAGCAAGAATGATCCTTCCACTAAACATGCGTGGGATATACATTGTCTCTCCGATGGCACCTATTGGGTCTCGATTCCAACGAGATATTGTCAGATTTAATCAGCATTTCCCGACTATTCCGTCACTACCGCTGTTTCTCAAGTCACTTTCAACTCGCTCGAAAAAACCAAGACAATTTGCTTCAATTGTTCCTTCAAAAGACCATAGAGAAATCTATTTACTGGCTCTTGCCTGGCTTGTACGTTACGGCTATGCAACACAGTTACACACGTACATATGGCTCAAAGTGTCACGAAAAATTAAAATGAAGGTTGAAGAAGAACTAGAAGCTGAATTAGGCAGCGTCTTGACTAAAGAGAAGGAGTATAATGCGCCACAATCGGGAAACACAGACAACAAGTTGACAACTTCCGTTGATAACTCGTCAAAACAAGCATCGTCTAAGGATACAAGCAATCCGGGTAATTCAAAGAATATTGAAGATGAAATAGGCAAGCTTCAGAAGAGGTTTGAATTGTCTCAGAGTGTCCCTGATATCCTTCTTGAAGATGACAGTGATACCATTCTAGTAGATCCTGGTAGGGCTACAAGTCTTGAAAGACGGTGGATCAATGAAATTATTCACAAGGAGTGTGAACTTTCTCCCGAACTTACCGCAGTATTTTATAAATTATTGAAGTACATGAACGGACGGAATCTGTTGGAGATACTTCTACTGAAGGAGGACATCACCAGAGCCGAGCTAAGAAAGCTTCTCCTTTCCATTGAGAGCCATGTTATTTCAGTTCGTCATTGGTGAGTTAATTCTGGGGAATTTCTTTCGAGGATAGTCATTCTTATGTTGGTCATTTCTAAAACAGTAAATTCCATGTTACTTGATAAATTCATAATATACTGAAAATAGAGGAATTACAAGTTTGGTTCATATGATAACTCTATATTCATAGCTTTGATGACGTTTCACACGAATAAGGAATAAATAGTTTGTTTACATGAAATGCTTCATAGCGAATTCATAGGTACCGAAAAAGACCATGTTTACAACAATGGATCGATACATGGAAATTGCAAGTCCGCGGTACATACGGCGCGTGATTTGGAGCCTCCTCTCCTTTGGTGGGAGAGGCTCTTGGCCATTTTCATGGCGCAATATGTTAGTGACAATATCTCTTTGGATTAACGCTTTTGTTGTATCAAATGGGAAAATGATTGTCCAGCAAGTGGCACCCGAAATGCCGCCAGCGGCCAAGATTGATATGGGAGAGGATTGGTTGGCATCGCCATTGATAATGGCATTACTAGCCCATTTGAAAGACTCATAGACAGCAAAGTAAACACCGGATCCAATAGCATCACGAACTACGTGATACCTGTAACCGGAATAAAGACCTCTAAAACCGAGGTTTTTCACGATAACTTGGACAGTTTGTAACGTTGTATAACGTTTTTGGGAAGCAGCAGCCAATTTTGCAGACCCCAGAGGAGCAGAACCTACACGAGCAAGTACCTCAATCTGGGAAAAAACCTTGGAGAATTCAAAAGGACATGCAATGAGAGATGTTGTCATACCTGCGACAGCCCCGGCTGTAAAACAGACAGGGATGTTTGCAATAAACGGATGTGCAGCCACAGAAGCATTGGAGCCAGAGCCAATGAGAAGTTCATGAATATATGGTTTGATCTTGGTGAAAACCAGAACGTTTAGTGAACGGACGAAAGCCGTTGAAATGACAGGGGCCCACAATCCCCTATAGAAGCCCGAAACACCTCCCGAATGATAAGATTTCACCACACAATCAAAGATACCAGAAAACTTCCCATATGTCTGCATACGAGTTTTCACGGTATCAAACGGGAACCCAATTGTTGTAGAAAGGGCCAGGGTTCCGTAGGCGATGATGGCCGAACGGTAAGGCGATAGAAACGTGGGAAACACATGGATGGCTTTAGATTCGTCGATCTCTCCGGTAATTGCCGGGATGCTGGATATGGGTTTTCCTGCCATTGACGAAATTTCAGCACGATTATGTTTGTGTTGAATATGATTGGTGGAGGGACTTAGAAAATTGATTCCTTGATCTGGAGAGAGATGGCTAATGTAGAGTATGTAGGAAGAAGAGCATTGGAAAGGAACATGATTGGGAAGTGTCGGGAGATTCCCGGAGGATGTATTAGCTGCAGGTTCAAAGGAAAATTAAATAAAGAAAGAAACAGAAGTTAAAATATATTTAACTCTTTTGGTGGTGTTAGATTATCTAGTGTCTGTCCAGTGTTAGGTCTTGGGTGTAATGACTGTAAGATGTAGTAACTGTAATAACTAAAAAATGCAACGTATCTAAAGGTTCGAGAAATTCTTAATTTAAAAAAGTTAAGAAGAAACCTCACAGAACAATATCCAATACTAGAAGGTTTATGATCCATATAATGGTACATAGGATTGGAGAAAGGATCTACTGCAACACTGTAACACTGGAACATGAACACTGAAACTGGAAGACTGGGAAAGGGAAAGATTTGAATTAAACTTAAAGTCGACTTGATTCCAAAGATCTGAGAGTTTCTGAAATCTTCTTGATTGGGGCATATTTACCAAGAACTCTCACAGTATATTCTTCTCCCTAGTTATAACTCACCTAGTCAGAATTCATCAAGTCATGTTTCCATCTTGAGAACATTAAAGTGGCCATTTCAAAACATTCGGTTGATTTTTGGGTTGGTTCAAAACGATTTCTATTGAGCGGTCTTTAGCCAAGTGATCTTTTCAAGCTTTTGAGAATTTCAGAATTTCCAAACTCTTCAAACTTTTCATCTGTTCGAAGACTGACTCTTTGTAACATGTTTGTAACATGTTCGCAACTAAATCTGAAATCATTTTTATTATTATCTAGGTGTATTGTTACCTGAAGTTATAATTCCGAAGATCTTGATGACTGTCTGTATTGTGATATCCTTACCAAGACATAGACGCCTCTTCTCACATATCTCTATACATTTCTTATTTTGTCCCTTTACAAGCTATAATTTTGTTTTCAAAATTTTTCTCTAAATTCGAATCAAAACAAAATTACTCGTTTTCTTCTACCACTTTACCATCGTCTCTACTTCTATGAAACTGAACAGTTCATTAGCCCAAGACATTCAAAAAAAGACATCCTCAAATGAAGATTTTAAATTCCCCGCTTTATAATCATATCGGAATTTCAGAACTATGTTACTTTGAATGAAATCATTGAACAGTTAATAGACACCAGTAGCACTAAATAACACTAAACAGGACTAAACAAATTCACAAAATATTAAAAAAGAAACGTTCAAAAACAAAAAAACTCCCATATACATTAAATAATCTCGAAAATACGAGAATTTCCAAAAATAACCCCCCATCTATGTCAGGTCTGCTCCTGCAAATAGTCCCCCAGCAGGTAGTACTTACACCTGCCCCCCACGGAACCAAAATACACCAAAAGAACCAACAGAACAAAGGAAAAACACTGATATTATCAAGTTCGAAGTAAAGAATGTTTCGTCATAGGAAATCTGGTGACAAATCCAGTGACGATGACTCTGTTCGTGAAAAACCGGCCACACAAAAGTCCCGTAAACCACCAAACACCGCTTTCCGCCAACAAAGACTTAAAGCATGGCAACCGATTCTCACACCGAAAACAGTCATCCCGCTTCTCTTTTTACTAGCCGCAATCTTTGCTCCATTGGGCATTGCAATCATTTACTTCACCTATAACGTGGAGAATATTGTGATTGACTATTCCCAATGTGCAACTTTAGGAGCTCTGGGGGACAATTATCAATCGGTTCCTCTGAAATTTACCGATTGGCACTTTCGTAGTACATCCACGGATCCTGATATTAAGTGGAAATTGGTGAATGGCACTGATTCCGATGGAGACTTGTCACAAACCTGCTTCCTCCAATTCACTCTACCCCGAGACTTGCCTCCGCCAATCTACATGTACTATCGACTCACAAGATTCTTTCAGAATCACCGTAAATATGTCGAGTCATATGATGCCGGCCAATTGAGCGGGAAAGCTGTACCGGCAGACTCGTTATCCACCAGCTGCGCCCCCTTGACAACAATTAACAACAAGGCTGTTTATCCATGTGGTCTTATTGCCAATTCATTGTTCAACGATACATTTTCGAACCCAATTCTTTTGAATGCTAAAAGTGGCTCCAACAATGAAACATATGAGATGTCTCAGGACGGTATTTCTTGGACTTCTGACTTGAAGCACCGTTTTAAGCAAACAACATACAGTCCAGACGATATTGTGCCTCCTCCAAACTGGGCAAAGATGTTCCCTCAAGGATATAATCTGACTAACATTCCTGATTTGTCTACTTGGCAGCATCTTCAAAACTGGATGCGTACCGCTGCATTGCCTACATTTTTCAAATTGTACGCTAAAAATACCACCACGGCCCTTTCATCAGGAACATATGAGGTCCAGATTGGCTTGAACTACCCTGTTTCAATTTTCGGAGGCACAAAGTCGCTTGTGATTACCACAAACACCATCTTAGGTGGGCGTAACATGAGTTTGGGAATTATTTACTTCATTGTCGCCGTGCTATGCTTAGTTTGCGGTATTGTCTTTTTCTTACAGTATCTTATTAAGCCTCGTAGGATAGGAGAGCATAATTTCTTGCAAGGGAATCTGCGAGAGGGCACCAGTAATATGAGAGAACAATTATAGGTACTAGAGACCTTTTAAAACAAATTTTGAATGTTTGTTTTGATATATGAGTTTTTTGGTGGGTCATTGGGATTGTGGACCCAATGTTTTATTCTTTTTTTAGCAAGGTGAGCCCACCGGATGTCGTTTGGGGACAGTTTTCTGATGCAAGAGTTGGTTCTGAAGGGGAACATTTGCAAATAATCTGGTAAATGGATGAATTCATCGATATTCATAAGTTTACGACAGTTTTTTTGTTTCCTTCACTCAACTAGCGAAAAGTTCTGTTACAGAAGGACAGTCAGATATACCTGCTCCGAAGTTTAGAGAGAAGCATTAAGCACTAAGCACTAAGCACTAAGCACTAAGCACTAAGCACTAAGCACTAAGCATGATGCGATTTAGGTGGAGAGAAACTTTGAGCTTCTGTATCTCTGCAACGCCATCATGTTATGAAATGACCAGAAAAAGACCAATTTCAAATCTCTTGGTCAACATCGTCGTTAACAAGGCCAAACCATGTAACGAAAATGCTCGTTACGAAGATTTTACCGTATCTCAGATCGAAATATAAAGATCGAGAATATTTCTACTAACCAAATTTGTTTGAAAATTATCCGCAATGAATGCTTTTCTCCATTCCAGAATGTCTTTTCTTAGGGTACTAGTGTGCCTATTCCCAGTACGGAGTGCATACACTGTCAAGTCAAAGGTCTCCATCAAATTTCAAACCTACAAACCACACCACAGAAAGTTAACTGTGATAACCCATTCGACGAGATTTTCACCCGTCGTTCTTTTTATCTTTCACCAGAGATCATCTGTCACTTTATCTTTGGCCACTTTCGCCAGACTTGAAATGAACGTGAACCCACATCTTCAATACTTGCAACAGCAGCAGCAGCAACAGCAGCAGCAAGATCAGCCAAGCTCATCGCTGATTTTGATGCAGCAGAGCCAGATGCAGCAAAGACACCACATGCTAAACCAACAAGGCCAAGGTCAAAGCCAAGCTCTGAACCAGGGCCAGGGTCAAGGTCCCCAGCATCAGAATCTTCAGAATCTTCAAAACCTTCAGAGCCATCAACAGAGCCTTCAGAATCCGCAGGGTCAAAGTTCTCAACAGTCCGGTACTTCGCTTAATCCGTTGTTGTCGGTGCTCAATGGAGGAAGTGGCCAGAACAACGTTTCCCTTGGAAATGGCAATGCATCATCTGTTGGTTTTGGTCAAAGTATGAATCCTTTATTACAGATGCAATTACAACAAATGCAACAACTGCAACAACAACAACAACAGCAGCAGCAACAACAACAACAACAACCCCAGCAACAACTGCAACCCCAGCAACAACAACAGCAAAGATCGCAACAACCTCAACATCAATTTTCAAATTCTGCAATCGCCCAACAACAGCTTCCAGCACAAGCACTGCCTCATCCGATGCATCTCCAACTTCAATCACAGCAAAAGGTCCCAATTATAAAGGAGGTGTGGAACTTCAACTTGGAGTACGAATTCAACGCCTTAAGGGGCTTTATTAATGACAAAACAGCTAAAGTATTCATTTCCATCCACCAAGAAATCCCTGGAATTGTTGCACGTCCAGTCGGAACGTTCAAGACATCTTCCGACTACCATTTCCAAACATTACGGTCTAACTCAGATTTACTTAATATTATTCAATTGTCTCTATGTGCTGTCAAAGTGGACAAGAATGAAGTAAGTAACTCGGTCATTTGGCAGTTTAATTTCTTATATGATGTCACCAAGGAAATGTTTAACGAAGAGCATTTGTCAATGTTGGCACTGACTTCTCAGATCAATTTCGCTTCTCACATGAGTCAAGGAATCCCCCACTTTGCTTTCGCTGAATTGATGATGGATAGTGGTTTGCTTTTGGACCCATCCATTAATTGGTTGAGTTATCATTCTGGGTACGATTTGGGTTTTTTCATCAGCTTATTAACTAATGACCTCTTGCCCAATGAGGAAGTGGATTTCTCCTGGTGGTGTGAGAAATACTTCCCAAGTTTCTTTGACTTGAAGCATATTGGTAACCAGATTTTATCTGGAAATGCAGGAGGAAAAGCTGGTGGAGAAGGTGGACCTTTCACCCCTGGCCAAGAAGGTAGCATTGGAGGCAATGGAGGTAATGGTAACAATAACGGAAACAATAACGCCAGTGGCAACAATAACACTAATGGCTTTAATTCCATGAAGCCTTCCACAGGCAGCAACAAGCCTTCTGTGGAGTACTTGGCTGAAGAGTTGCGTCTTCTTCCCATTTCGCCTATGATCCGTCAGTATTTCACTTCAGTATCAGGTCCATTTAATGGGCAAACTCAGCATCTGCAAATGACGTCAACTTTGCACGCTTATTTGCTCATGGAGTGTTTCAAGGAACTTTTGAGACAAACTCAATATGACTTGACGGTCTTTGCAAAGTTCAAAGGCTACATTTGGGGATTAGGAAACAAGAGCGAGACCGAGGAGAAGAAGTAGTAGCAGTATCAGTGATGGAGATGGTGCTAATAGTAGTAGTAATAGAGAACCATGGCACAATCTCGTAGACTAGATAATGCCACTGAGTGTTAAGTTCTACACAAAGTTGATGTAAACTAATGTACAATTATAAGTCGAATGATGAAATAAAAACCTCTTACTCATATCCTTTCCCTTGTTTTTTCAAAATGCTATAATTCTAATGCTGACTTTAAGCTTCTTCAGTGGTATCCTTAACCTCTTCTTCAGCAGCCTCTTCTTCAGCAGCCTCATCCTCTTCAACCTCAGCATCACTGCCAATCTTTGCTCTCTTGGAAGCAGCTTCTCTCTCACTTCTCTTTCTCTTGTGAATGGCCTTCTTATCTTCACCGGTACGGACCTCTTCATCCTTTGGTGGACTGACAAACCATGGGATCTTACCTCTGTTGAAGTCATTAAGAACTTGTTTGGCAACGGCAACTTCATCTGGTTCACCACCTTTTAGAAGACGACCATGCTTTCTGGCAATTAATTCAATAAACTCAGTGCTTGCTTGCTCCAACTTCTCTGGTTCATCCTCGTACCTACTCCAACCCTTGATTTCGTAAGTTCTCTCCAAATGCTTACGCTCACACTTCTGGAGCATATCTGGAATGTACTGTTCTGGGGCCGAAACGTGTTCGACTCTAACAACACCTCTAAACAAGATATCTGACTGGGTATCTCTACTGGATGGAGGAACAATACCAGGACAATCGATAAGGAAAATACGTTTCATCAACGTAATGTACTGCCAAACCTTTGTTTCACCAGGAATAGGGGCGACGGTACATACCTTCTTTTGACGCAAAGTGTTGATAATGGAAGACTTTCCTGTGTTAGGGTATCCAATGAAACCAACAGATATCTGCTTACGGTCGCTATGCAATGTAGAGAACTGACGCAACAATTGGATAAGGGAACCTTTACCAAACGAGTTGTTAATGGAAGCGTGGAAAGCTAGAGTTGGGAACGATTTTGAAAGGTGTTTAACCCATGCAGCCTGTCGTTAGTATAAGTCGGGAAATTTTCGAGGTGACAATGGAAGAAATGAATAAATAAGAAGCCAAAAAGGGCAAAAAAGATGTTGGAAAGAAGTGGAACAAATTCGAAGAATCAATAATAACTCCAAATGCATTGTACATTTGGAGTAGGTGTCGGCTTCAATACTACGGACAAACTTATGGGGAAAAAAGTAGGTCCAACTCAAGATGATGCCGGTACTTCCCTATTAGCCAATAAAAACTATCAGCAGTGCGACCAACACCCATTCCAGAACGGAATGAGTCCGGCAAGCCGGAGTCACGGCGAGAAGTATTGATATTCCAAGGACGTAACAGGCGACAATGTAAATGATATGAAATCAGATTGTTACCCTGACAAAGGTCTTTGGGTTTGTCGAAGGAAGAATAAGAGTGTTGAAATGAAGAGAAGAAGAAATGAAGAGAAGAAGAAAGAGAGAAAATGACTCGGATCAAATCGAACCAAGAATTCAAAGGAATAGTAGTCTCCAGCGAAACAAAAAAAATGCAAAACATACCGCAACCCATGTAGGAATTAAGTCACACTTGTTCAAAACATAGATCAAGTGTTTATGAGGGCACTCCTCACGAATGTACTTCTCAACGGACTCACAACGAGTTCCGAGAGGATTACGAGCATCCAAAACATGGATCACAACATCGGAAGAGTCAATGACCTTATATAGCTCATTCCAAATACGCTTGGATTGACCTTTGTGGAAAATGGCTTCCTTAGCTTCTTGAGTGAAGTCGTCTTTATCCAAAAACGAACCACCCATCAAGCCGAGTGTTGCATCCAAGTCTTGCTTATCCTCGTAGGTTTTGCTATCAGCAGCAGTAAGATCAGCAAGCTCTTCCAAAGAGGAAGCGGCCTGGGTACGTGGCTTCTTTCTCTGCTGCTTAGGACCGAAAGTGCTTGAATAAGACTCAGTTTCGATGATCTTAGCAGTAGGGGATTCTGTAGTATCCTTTTCGTCCAAAAGAGACATTGGAAGTTTATTACGACGCAATAAAACAGAGTAAGAATCATGCTTCTTGTCGCCCATAGCTTCTCTGAAATGAGTCAAAGCATCCTGACCAATCACACGAGTGTTTCCAAACCATTTTCTGTTAGGATCCACACGAGCAATTGGAGCATCGGTAGATTGGAGAGCAGCTGCACGGATGATCTCACCCTTGGCATTCCTAACTGCTCTTCCACTCTTGTACATTTGCAAATGCTTGACTTTCTTCGCATCACGGTAAAAGTTTTCACCTTTGACACGAAGATTGGAATCACGAGTGTCTCCTTGTCTAGTACGTCTTTGTTTTTCTTTCTTATGAGTACCCATGGTGAAGAGTGGTAGAGGAAGAAAAAGGTGTAGAGAGAAGAGTTTTGGGAGGGGTTGAGTGCAGGCGGCGATGAGGGAAGAGAGCGATGAGGTATGAGATGAGGGATGAGGGATGAGGGATTGGGAGACAAATTTAATTTTTATTGGGAAAATGCCTTTCATTAACGTTTTGAGTTTAATTTAATTATTTTTTTTTTTTTGTGGAGTTGCATCAGGACAGATATGGTGATATATTGTGTAATGGGTTATTCAATGCCCAGAGGGGTTTGGTAGTGGATCATAAAACATTAATTTGAGTTTTTCGTAGGTTTTTATATCTAGGATTGGATTTTAGAGCCAGGTTTCCGTTTGGAGAGGTATTTAAAAGAATATACCGAGCGATGGTCTGGTGATCACAAAGTGTGCTAACTTAGGTAATCAGTACTTATGCTTGTACATACCAACAAAATCTATACAATCCAACAAAATCTATACAATTCAACAAAATCTATACAATTCAACACAATTGCACTATATAATCTTTACACATCCATTGTTGTGTAGTTCAAAGTGTCTGTAACCTCGAGCACAACCCAAGGGTAGAACCCTTCAACACAAGAACACCATAATTGGGTGCCAATCAATGAAACTCAAGTAATTTTCAAATGTTGAAGAAATACCTGTAAAATAAACGAAATAAGTTGTTGAATCATATGCGTTCTTCTGTATTTCAAAGACTACTTCTCTGAAGTTTGAAGAAGAGAACATGCCCCTCTCATTAGAAGACACTTCTGTGAATTCTCCTGAGAAATGTACTGGAGTGATAGTAAACCATTGAATCTTTAACTAAAAGAAAAGAGTTAGGTTTTTGGTACCCAAATTAAGAAGCCAGGGCTGTGTGAAGTGTTTTAAGAACAGGTGAAACAAAGATAGAACAAATATGAAACAAGAACTCAAATATGAAACAAGTGCACCAACTCAAATACATAAAGTATATTTCTAATTCCTCCTTGAAAGAATATCTACTACAAGTTAGCTAGTTAAAGAATGGATACGAGTATGGAATCGATGGATACGTCTTTGTATGAAGAAGCAAGAGAAGAATATCACAAACTTAAAAAAGAGATAAAGCTACTTAGAAAAAAAGTACAAGTAATGTTCAAGGATTTGAAGATAAGAAGGGAAAAGAGCTTTGAGGATCAGATGGGAACTGTTGTTTCTAGGGTGAAGGATATTTCCACAATGAATTCCGAACTCGAGGAGTATCAAAAGCTGCAACGTAATGGCAGTGAATTCCTTGAAGGAATTACTTCCTTACAAATAGAATCAAAGCTAAAAGTTCAGAAGCGAAAAGACTGCTGAGGGACTAAAGCGAAAGAAACACTGATTGGGTAAGAGTAAAAAAGATACTGGTAAGCTTATGGAGGAAAGAAAGAATGTATTGTTTAAAAGATGATGAAATCCACTTGAAGACTTCATAATTGTTCATCGGCGAGTTTTGTTAAGGCTACAACTTGAGAGTCTCTGAATAGGATGGTCCATTTAGTAAAAACAGGCGTTGAAGATGAATTTCAAAAAAGTTATTTCATAAACTATCAAAACTTTTATTTCGAGGAGCCCAAGGTTAGAAAATCGTTTCCTCGGAAACCTTCTAAACTATTAAGACACCATAGAGCACCAGGACTAACTTCACAAACAGACAACTCTCAGGAACATACAGTCAACTTCAAAGACAAAGATACGACAGAATATCTCAGGTTCAACCAACAAACAAGAAGTTTTAATCTTCAACAACAATTCAACATTCTTTGAAACGGCCACTAGGTCTGAGATGAAATGGTCTAGTTTCAGTGATGTGAAGAGCCAACAGACTCTGCAAGAACATTGAGAACAAGAGGGGTTTACCAATTGGTGTCATGACTCCAGTTTACCACTCGCGATCATTAGTTTGAAAAATCCATTTGGATCCTCCACAAGTTATCATCGCTTATAGATGTCCACAAGATAGAAGATCCATTAAGTGAGTCACTTTCTGGAGCCAATATATTTTGATGTCCATTATGAAAGAGAAGTAGGACAAATTAACTCCTAACAGGTTCTATGGAAACTACATGACTTCTCTTATTCCAAGTTTTGACCGTCCAGTAGGCCACGAGTATCAAGAACTTTGAAGCAATAATAACACAACAGTATAATGAGTAAAAAACTAGATTCTTAAATTTGAATCGAGGGAAGAATAAAAAACGCAACACTTTGCTACATGTAATAAAGTACTAATCTAATCAAGGACCAAAAGAGATCTACTCTCCGCCGTGAATGACGTTCACCATGTGCTTCACTGAACTGATAAAGTCTTTGGTTTTCTAGTGTAAAAGGTTCAAGATTGAATAAACGCTTGTATCGAGATTGGCATTCACTTATTTCTCAGAATTGTACCTAGTCCCGAAATCAGATAAGTTGCCAGCACCGTTGAAAGCCTGAATATTAGGGGTACATTTTGGAAAATCAGAAAAGGCTCTATTCGTAACAAAACCAATCATCCTCTTCTTCAATTGAGCAGGAGTAATACCCTTTATAGCAGAGAAAATTAGGAACCAGCACCAAGCTGCAACGACAATTAGTATGATAACAAAGTACAGATATAAAGAGAGCCATGAGAGGGAGCACCTATCACAATAGTTTCCGTGTTGGAGCCAATAAATGTAAAAAGACCTCTGGGGAGAAAATATCAACAGATTTACTAAAGTTAGAGCAGAAAGTTCTAGCATCTGGGATATCGGAGGTACAGCCAGTAATAACTAACTCAGCAGATGCAAGAGAGAATTCAACAGCGTCTTTGTTTTCATTACTAGCCTCTACAGCAAGGAGAACACTAAAAAGGTTAGTTTCATTGACAGCCCTGTTTATGGCAGCAGACTTCCCACCACCAAAATAAAAGTTGCAAGTAGCTCATTGGAACCTTTAGGGGGGAATTTCCTTCTTGTAAAATACACAAATTGAAGACCGTTGATTGCGTCCACAGACAACAATGACCGTTGTCTCTAAAGTTCTTTCTTTTATACCAACAACAGAAGCCTTCTTGGCGACTCCTTAATCCTTAGAAGAAATGATACCAGCGCAATGAGTACCATTAATAGTTTCATTAACATTTTTTTCCGTCTGGAGAAATAGTAATACCCCACTTAGCTCTGCCTTCAAATTGCTTGTGACCAACATGCGTATCACTATCAACAACATACGCAGTAACACCAGCACCACACATGTTGACATAATTGTAATCACCAAGATTTACTCGATTGAGAGATGGACGATTAGGGATTCTAGCCAAGCCCATGGAGCGCATATTTGAGTAAAAACACCAGTAACATGAACTACAGACCAAGTTCGCCATAGTCGACGAATGGATTACTCTAGGCAAAGTGGAGCCCAAGAAGTAGCCTGAATAACCTTGACCGATGTTAAATTGGTCAAAGATACCGTCCCTACCGTCATTGTTAAAAACAACCGCAAAGAAGGTATTTGATGGGAAGGGTTCTTATGCACATTTGCAATTTATGCGGGGGTTATTTATATACCGTTCCAAAAGTTCGAATTTTGTGCTTCATGCAGTGGTTATTGAAATTAAGGGTGCTTTATGCAGTGACAAGATTTTCAGAAACGCTATTTATGCAGACTTGACGTGTGCGGCTGGGAATCCACCACTGAAGCAGCCCCATTCAGGAAGAAATGACGAAAAAAGAGAATTGAATGCTGAAATTGACAAATTTGAACCACAAATCCCTTCAAATCCCTGGCGTTTTATAATGTTCTTGTTTGCATTTGCTCTGAAATATGAAGACTAATTCATTTAATTCATCATAACTTTAAGTAAATCCCCCTGCCCTACGGGTGCCATACATGTTCATATAAAATTTGATAACACGAAGAACAGACAAGATTTAAGTTGACACATGATTAACTTATGTGAAGTTTGACTGGAAAATCAGAATCACCAGGATTTTTTGTAATAGCCGATGGTTGCATCACTCCTGAATAATTGACGAATGGAAGGTTACAAATACCTCTTGAAAGACCTTAAGAGTGAAACAACAGAGTCTGGTTTCCGTATAGGAGATGTCTACCAAATATTATGAGCTGTAGATCAGTATGGGTGCATAGGCTACAAAACTTAGGTAGCTGGAACCTGTTAGATTCTTAAAGTATTACTTGATAAAAGATATTGTGTTGGGTGTTCCTCAAAGAAAAACTATGTCTAAACCCCATTATATATGTGATTAATAGGTCTTCTTGTCCTCTGGTCATTGCAATCAAACCATAGGAGGAAATTGTTTTGTGCTGACAAGCAATGAATACCTAACAGGATATTTCTCCAATCATAACAGTAACGGAAGTTCCTTAATTCACAGTCTGGCATCAACACCAAACTGATAAGCCTAAAACGGTACCGCAGTGGTCTTTCCAATTATTGGCAAATACATTTTCCTATTGTAATGGAACTGTAGCTTTAGCAGCTCAGGGTTTACCTACATCGTCGATTCGACGTTTGCTCGACTACCGTCTCCCGAACAGGGCACTCTTAGTTAGTGTCATTTTTTTGGGTAATCTCCGCATCAAGTATAACACCTAAAACTCATATCGAAGTTTTTTTGAAAGAATCAAATGTTATATCGAATTGGTAGTAATAGGACATAAATTGATAGAAACTTCATTATAAACAAATTCTATTAATAGAATATCAATTTAAAGAAAACTTTTATCAAGAAAACTCCTGCAATAATAGAAATCGTCTTTCATCGATCTCCTCTCGGAACCATCTTCTTAGGGGACCAGGTACCAACTTATTATAAGAACCAAAAGTTTCCGACTTCAAAAAAGAGATGATCCCAAATTTAAAAGATCCCATTTAGCTATACTCGTTAAACCTAATTTTGAATTTGTCACACACTCTCTCCCTATGGAACTTAAGTAACTCTGAAAGTCATCCTCGTACAAGAACCAAACAGTTATTGATCGATGCGTACTCGAAACATATTTATTCATTTTAATTTCATTTTTAAACTTTTGTTTACTTTTTTTTTGTTTGTGTTATCCCCGCAATTGGACCTTCAGTACGGTCAAACCGTTTACTTGCTCCCTCATTGAGCAATGGCAAAGAAACACAAGAGCTTTTTCACGGAATTGACCGAATTAATCTTAGTCAACTTGATCGGGTATTAATTTTTCCAAGAAAAAGAAAAAATTCCAATTTTAGCAACACAAAAAATTTTAAAACATCTTACTTTTAGAAACAGATCTCATTTTAGAAGTACATACCATTCTTAGAACGGCGGATCCCACCATCTAACCACAAATCCTGAACTCCAAACCCCATTCGGTTCGAATTCCTCCATCCTTATACAGAGACAATTGTCTGTTTTCGATAAACTTCATTAATCAATGTCTACAAAAAACCTCCAGTTCTTGGAGGATTTAAGTCCGACCCAAGATCACTTCTTGAAGAGGTTTCTAGTGGAAGCATGCCTCAAAGAAGAACTACATCATTTGTCAGAACCTGGATGTCTCGCGAATCTTGGGCCGCCGTTTGAAGAAAATCAATCCTTCAAGGCTTTGAATTTGCCCCTACTCAAGTACTTTTTCACTGAATTTGTGGCTTCTTTCCCGTTTATTACTAATAATACTCAAGAGGAACAACGTATATTCTGGAATGATACAGTACAGCCTTTTATCGAAAGTTTGAATACAAAACGCTTGTCCGGTGCCTCCGATCGGAAAGAAAATGTCACTAAAAGAAAGCAGATCAATGCAAAGTTGTTGCGGACTCTCCTTCTATTCTTCAATTCCATGCTCAGTTCCAGGAAAGAACTTCAATATTTAACAAATGACCATTTGAAACCCTCAGACCAGGGCAAACTAGATAAATTGGCCCTGACAGAGGTGCTGCTGAAGCGTGGCATAGGCTATGTGTATACTCCTCATGGACTTCATGAATACGCTAAAATGGACTATATCGGTCATACCAATATTGACATTATTGCTGTTGAGATTGACAAAAACCAAGATGTTACCGAATCTTGGTCTATTTTGCATCCTTTTAGTACCATCAAAAGCTATAAGCTGCATTATTCTTACATCTTGCAAGTGACTCGCCGAGAAAAGAAAGACAAGTTGACAACCTACTCTAGTCATTTTATCGCCAAACGTTATTCAGACTTTCAAGAGCTCGAAAAGGCTTTGAAAAGGGCCTTTCCGGGCCTAATGACCACTCTAAACCGTCTTCCCAAGCACATACAGAACGACAACGGAGTTCGTATTAATGAAAAACGTGATCCACAAGGACTTGATTCTGCAAGTGTTCATGACAATACCCTGGAAGTATCAATTACTCATTCCGAAACTCACAAATATTGCCGAGAGAAGCATCGGTTGGCACTCCGTGGATATCTTTGCAATTTAAGCACTGTTCCCGAAATAGCCCATTGCGAAGCTTTTAAAAATTTCTTATCTGACCCGTGTGAAACCTTTTATGACTTGAATCCTCGACAGCTCAAAGATTATAACGACAGAATATACTTGGAAAAGAACCGTTTGGCTACACAAGAGGAATTCCAAAACAGAATCGCCGGTGTTGTTTTTCATCTATCAAAGAATATCGAGCATTTCAAGGCACAGATTTTAGAGAATCCCCGGCTGCTTGACAAAGTTTTTCAAGAAATTGGCACATGTCAACTGGTAGAGAACTTGTCCCCTTTGCTTCGCACGTTCATTGAATGGTGTAAACTTGAAATTGCCGCGACTTTGTATCAAATTTTCCTTACTCAAGACAACTCCAGTGAATGGTTTCACAAATGCCGAAAGTTTCATCGGTTGTTCCCTTACAGAATGTGTTATGGAATTCTAAAGTACACCAATCCAGTTAGCATTATGACCCGTATCGTGGATTTGCTACTTTTGGATTTACCCAGGTTTGGATTTGGACAGGATAATCATGTCCATAACCTAATGTCCATGACTTTTGTGAGCTTATTGGATGAAGACTTGGGTGATTATCTGAAAGAACGTGAAAAAGTCTTGAACGAAGAGCCATTGAACAAACCTGAGTACGACATTTTTAAGACTCGAATAGACTACTTTGTCAACAGCTTGGACTACGATCTACAAGAAGACGTAAAAGAGGAAAGCGCCAAAAATGGTACCGACTATTTATTAGAAGTTTTATCGTCGCCTTTGGTGGAGCCTTCACTTTCAGAATCAGATCTTGTAACATTTCACGAGGTCATTGAACCTTCTTACTTGGCCTATTCTCTGGTAGAGAAAAGCAAAAAACTCGATGGAACATCGGTATACACTTCCTTAAAGCAACTATGGCAATTAGATGTGAGAACGAGAGACAAGAACGTTTTGAAACAGCTCTGGCAGGAACCGGAGCTCACCAAGCTCATTAAAAAGTTCTTGACTATATTCTACCAGCCTTTAATGAGGGTCATGAAAAAATGTGATGTACATCTTGTTTTCCTTGACTTCCAGCACTTTTTAGACGATTTGATTGCCGAACTCACCAAGCTTGATGAGGGAGGAATGTATTTCACCAGTTCAGTTGAAATGTTTGATCGGTTCAAAAAGATATTAGACAAGCATGAGGGAGTATTCTGGCGGTTCTTACGCGATCTATATCTGAAAGATGACAGTCAGCTTTTTATGAAATTGATTAAATGGATTGAGAGTTTTCTTGTTGCATTACGTCAAAAACACATTGCTCCGGAATCTGTTGACCTTGATTTTAGTCGTATGTCGCCTTCCCTGCCATTGGATCCTGACTTACTCAAAGAAGAACTTAATCTGAGAATTGGAAACATTCTTAAAAAGCGCAGCCTTTTAAAGGAATATTTGGAAAAAACCGCTGCAGCCAACGCAAGCTCCGGTGAACAATCTTCAGATTCATCAACGGGTGACGAGAACATCTCAGCCCAAAAAGCAATCAGCAACAAGTGGAATAATATCAACTCGTCGATCTTTGATGTACAGGCACAAGAACTTGGACTTAGTAACGAAGAGTTTGACGAGTTGAACTTCAAAGAGAGCAACGAGAAGGGAAATATAAATGAAGAGACGTCTAAAGTCTTACAAGAGATTGCTAAATTGAAAGCCAACGAGCAAAACGAGTTGGGGCCTGAAATGGAAAAGTTGATGGAGCCTACTCATTTGCGCATCAAAGAGATTCTTTCTCCCTCTTGAGTATCTGATTTTCATCAAGGCATTCATTTACTTCGACACTATCTATTATTTCGACACTATCTATTACCAATACTTTTACAACAGAAACGAGTGGCAAAATGGGGATACCCCGAAATAGGAGCCTAAAATTGAAAAAAAAGTATTTTACTTCTCATGGCTGAGTAGGCCACCATGTATTTGTGACAATGGTTTATGATTCAGTGGTCTCAATTAGTCCGTTGAAAAGGCCAACGATGAAGCAATTCGCGACAAAAAGTAAAGTGGCACGTCCAATTGCCAAGTTCTGACATTTACTTTAAGTCTATTAGATTTTTCGCATTTGATTGCATCGGATTTCAAATTGGACGTCCTTTGCAGATTAATCAAAGGCAAATGACTTTGCAATGTCAATCTTGACCAGTTGCAAAGATCATTACCTATTTCATAGAAAAATGAACTAATAAAAATATTTTAATTAGAAATTAAAAACCTTGAACAAGAAATGCTTGAGATGATAATCCCAAGATATAAATATTGACACAACACCAGTATCGTTCAACATACATCATATACGAAATTTTGCAATATCCAAAAAACTGGACGATTTTTAGTTCTTACTATTTTTGGTTGTTCCAGTTTCCGTTTGACTTTTCTTTATTCTGCGCTCTTGGTACCTTCGCCGTATAACGTGGTTAATGTGATGCATTAGTTAGTATCTTTCTGCAGGACATGGCACAACTTGATAGCCATTTCCGGAACCAAACGAATAAGAATAATAAAAAAAACTTTCTCCGATCTGATCCTCTTCATTATATTAAAAATAGTCATCAAAATGTTCCTTATACTATCTCATTGTAACAAATCAATACTTCAACAAAATATATCGACCTGCATACAAGACAAAAGAAACGAAGCATTTCGGGCCTCCTAAAATTACCACATCTACCGGTGCCAACACTCATTCCATCTTTTCTTCAGCCACTAGAGCTAACTTTAATTCTCTTAATCAAGCTTTCTTTGCTTGAGTTTACCATTTTTACTATATACACCACCAGACGCCGTTTCGGGTAATACAATCATATAGATACCATTTTTCAAACCACATCAACTGGCACTTTTCACATTTTGGGCAAATCAAAACAAACAAAATGGCAACGGAAACAGAAATTCGTAACAGATTCCATAATCATCAGGAACCTGTCTCCAAGTTGGCCGAAGAGCTTTTGGTCGAACAGTTGGACTTTTTTCTCTCCTCTATTGAACATAGACTTCACAGCTTTGAAACATATTTCCAACTTACGAGCAGCAATGTGGATGAAAACGAACATGAGATTTTGCACAAAGTTTCATCTCGGCCTCAATCTCGTCGATCCAGTGTTGTTTCAATGTCTCAGGTGAAAGACTTCTCCAGAACACAGTTAAATATGATCTACGAACAGCTCTCAACAGTGAAAGATCAGATGCTTCTGACGTCAATCATGAATTTGGACTTCTTGTATAAAACGCTCGATGACAAGTATAATGACTTGTTTAACCAAGATGGTGGAGAAATTATTACGGAAGAGCCACTCAAAGAACAAATTGGATTAACCAACAGAGACTTGTTAACAAAGAAAATCATCACCAATCTTCACTTTTTTGAAGAGAAGTTGTTGCAAATTGACGCCTACATCAAAAGTAAAACTCCTCTGGCAACAGATGCCTATGAGGAAGATGCCAAATTCAACCGATTTCGGTTCTTCAACTTCAACAAGGCCCTCAATTTAGCCCAGAAACGGTATCTTCATTATTATCAATTACCTCTTAGCTGGAGAGAAAACCGGTACATTATTAATGGGTACCGCTTCAGTCTAAGTCACAAGAACACGTTCAAATCCATCTTCCATTTCAACCACAACGAAACTTGGAATATCTGGACACATGTGATTGGAGGTTTAGTAATGTTGTATTTGGGCCTTGTTCACTATCCCTCAACAGATGCTTTTACTCGAAGCAGCGTTGGAGATAACGCTATCATGGTCTTGTTTATTTTTGCATCACTCAAGTGTCTCATCAGCTCTATCCTCTGGCACACTTATTCTACGTTCGCCCATCTCACAACCAGAAACAGGTTTGCTTGTGTGGACTATACTGGTATCACTGTGTTAGTGACATGTTCTGTGATTTCGGCCGAGTACTGTAGTTTGTACAACTACCCAAAGCTTTTAGCTTTGTTCATGAGTTTTTCTATTGTCGCAGGACTCGCGGGTCTTGCATTCAATTGGTCTAGTTACTTTGACCGCCCCGAATGTCGCCCATTGAGAATCGGCTTTTACGTGTGTTTGGCTTGTCTAGGAGGAAGTACGTTTTTATGCAAATGGTACTACGAGGGTATCTTTGAAGCTATCACATTTTATGCTCCTTTAACTTACAGATCATTTATCTGGTATTGGATTGGTGTCATTTTTTATGGAGGTCTCATTCCTGAGAGATGGAGATACGACGTTATTATCCATGAGGATGAGACCTGCCACCACTCGCACAGTGCGCTGGAAGTATTTTTGGGTAATATTGAGCACTCTGGTGAAGAAGAGCTTCAAGAGTTGGCCAATATGATCAAAGCCACCGATGCAGTATCCAGAAGGAACAGTGCATGTACCCTCGGTACTGTTCTGTCGCATAACAGCTACCAAAGCATTGGAGTGATCTCAAATGATAACAACAGTCCTCGCACCTCTCAATATTTTGAAGAAAATGACGAGGTGAAGTACAAAGATATTCTAGAGAAGCATTTCCCGGAGCGGCCAAAGCTTACACCATATCACAAGGATTTTCTTTCCCTTTGGTGGGTGGATTACGTGTTTCAGAGCCATAACCTATGGCATATTTTCGTTGTTTTCGGCGTTGTGGGGCATTACTTTTGTATTGTCGAAATGCTTGAGTCAAATCACAAGGACATACTCGCAGCGATTTGATGCATCTAATGCTATTCCTACATTGATGTATCTCAACAGCACTCCACTAGCACCCCCAGGCTGCAACATGCATCGCATTTGTGTTACATATCTCTTGTTTGGTTTGCCGACATTTGCTCCTGGAAATAGCTATCACCGGGTACTTTTGGTTGCACTGGTTGCAAAATATATCTGGGTTGCGCTGATATTATTCGAATTATTTAACGCTTTACCTGCAGTTTAACATTCCCAAGCCTTTCCAACTCTTTTCAAACGGCGATCGGCGCTGCTTTGTGACCTCATAAAGTCAGTAACTGCAGTACATTACAACTAAAATCATAATGAAAAGATAATATATGCAGTATGCTAAAGAGTACCCAAAATGAATGTTTGTTGTTTGAGATGTCTCCTCCACTTATGGTTATAAGCACTGCATCTGCAGTAGTTAGTGATCGAATTAACGTGCTCCCATCTAGGGCACTACATCATGAGGCAGATAGTGGGGGGCATCTCGTGTTATATGCAGGATTTGTCTGCATGGTTTGTCAACGTTATTTACCGAGACTAACAAGCCTATCTCTTAAAAGCAGCAAAAGTATTGTCAAAACTTGTGCAATTTCGACAAATTTTCGAAAAAAGTGATAGTTTTGGATTAGATTGCTCTGAATCTTCCCAAATTATTCTCACGAATCCGGTTTTTTAGTCGCAATACCAAATCAATAATAGCAACGTATGTCTGAATGATTGTCCTACACGCATGCGCAATGACATAATACATAATAGCATTTGCACAGAAAACGGCAACTTTAAGCCTACTCCAAAATATAAAAACACCCAAATTCCCGCGCTTCTAACACTTTGTCAATCGATACATCTCGAGTCCTCGCGTAACCACACCTTGGATACTTCGCCTGATTCTTACAACCTTTGTGCTCTTTTTTCATTTGCACTTGTTTTCATCGGTGTACCTCTTTCTTGACGCACATATACGCTCTAGATTAGGCAAGTGCGCTTTAAGTCCGCGATTAGTATATTCATCACTAGAAGCTGCAAAAAAAATGTTAAGCGTATCTAGAACTTCAACTTTTGGTCTCGAAGGACGAACTTTACGTCTAGCTGTAACACTCACAGCTGTCATTGGTTTCTCTCTTTTCGGTTACAACCAAGGTATGATGGCTGGTATTATTACTGGTACAAAGTTCAACGCTGAATTTCCTGCTACCGACATGAGTCTTGGTGACACACACCATGTTACAGTTGTTCAAGGTGCTGTCACTTCTTGTTATGAGCTTGGTTGTTTTTTCGGTGCCCTATTTGCTCTTTTCAGAGGTGAAAAAATAGGTAGAAAGCCACTTATTATGTCCGGATCTATGATTATCATTGTTGGTGTGCTTATCTCAGTTACTTCTTTTGGAGACAGTTGGGGTCTTGGACAGTTTGTTATTGGAAGAGTTGTTACTGGTCTCGGTAACGGTTTGAACACTGCTACCATTCCAATTTGGCAATCTGAAATGTCCAGAGCCGAGAACAGAGGCCGTTTGGTCACTTTTGAGGGTTCCGTTGTTGCCGTGGGTACTTTGATTGCCTACTGGTTGGACTTTGGACTTTCTTACGTTAACTCCTCTATTCAATGGAGATTCCCAGTGGCATTCCAAATTGTATTTGCTATACTCTTGCTCGTTGGTGTATCTAACTTGCCTGAATCCCCAAGATGGTTGGTTTCAAAGAACCGTCACGAAGAAGCTAAGTCGGTCTTTGCAAAGCTTAGCGGTGTTGAAGTTGATTCCGATGAGGTCTTTGCAGAAATCACTCTTGTTCAAGACGCAGTCCAACGTTTCGCCAAGACGCAAGTTGGCTTCAAGGATTTGTTTTCTGGAGGAAGAACTCAACACTTTCAAAGAATGGTAATCGGTGCCTCTACACAATTCTTCCAACAATTCACTGGTTGTAATGCCGCTATTTACTACTCCACTGTCTTGTTCGAGACCACCATTTTCCAAGGTCAAAGAAGGTTATCTTTGATTCTCGGAGGTGTTTTCGCCACCATTTACGCTCTTTCCACAATCCCTGCCTTTTTCTTGATTGATTCGTTCGGAAGAAGAAACTTGTTCTTGGTTGGTGCCCTTGGTCAAGCCATTTCGTTCACCATCTCTTTCGCATGCCTAATTAACCCAACCACTCAGAATGCCAAGGGTGCTGCAGTCGGTATTTTCTTATTTATTGCCTTCTTCGGATTCACCATCCTCCCCTTGCCATGGATTTACCCACCAGAGATTAACCCAATGAGAACAAGAACTGTTGCTACTGCTATTTCCACCTGTACCAACTGGATCTGTAACTTTGGAGTTGTCATGTTTACTCCAATTTTCATGAACACTTCTGCATGGGGTGCATACTTATTCTTTGCCTTGATGAACTACTTGTTCATCCCAATCATTTTCTTCTTCTACCCTGAGACGGCTGGTAGAAGTTTGGAGGAGATCGATATTATATTTGCCAAGGCACATGCCGACGGCCGCCAACCATGGAGAGTTGCAGCTACTTTGCCCAAGCTCTCATTCAAGGAGATCGAAGCTCAAGGTACCCAATTGGGTCTCTACGATGGAGATTTTGAGAAGGAGGGTTTCGATGTTAAGGAAGACGTTTCATCAGGACAAAGCTCTCCAACTGTTGATGCACCATCTACAGGTGTCTTGGTTGCTGAGAACCATGTTTAATGTTTTGTACTACAATTGAATCTAATTATTGATAGAGTTACCGTAGAAAGGGTCAAAAGGGATGTTTTTGAAGATTTCATATTTGATGTGACGATATTGACTACCGAAGTTTTTAAGGATCCAATTAGTGTTGCTATTACTGAATCTGACAGTACATCAGCTAAGGACCCCAAGATCTGGGTTTTTTGCTTCAATTTTCGATTTTTTTTGTTCCAATTCGTTCATTTTGAAAATTCTTGAAGCAAAGTTAAACTCTGTTAAAATATAACTATTAGATTTGTGTTGACTAGGACCACTTCCAAAAAGTGACAAAGAAAACAATATTTCAGCTTTCGGTTGCGGCCATATCAAGTGGAAAATACTGTTTCCCGTCCGATCAACGTTAGT